>JBBPUK010000132.1:0-19695 GCA_038094635.1 Tylopilus cervinicoccineus
TTGACAAGCGCTGCAGAGAGCGCAGAGAGCTCACTCAGCGGGAGCGCAAAAGGTGGTGCGGACAGTGGTGCATCGTCCGTGAGAGGTGGGAGACATGCGAGCCATAGACGGAGTGCAGAGGCGAGGATACCACCCGCGCTTGCGAGTGATTTCAATATGCATTTCCCGTCCTGCAATGCAGCCGGGCCTCCTTGCTCAAGGTTACGTTGCACCGCTTCCAACGCACCCCGCACGATCTCAAACTCGACACCATCGTTGCTCGCAAAGGTGCCTCTGAGAGTCTGTAGCGCTTCTTCTCGCTCCTCTTCGCCCCCCTTGATGCCATTGATCCGTGCACCTTCGAGCCACGCAGCTTCAGCGTTCCATATAGCCGCATAGATGAACCAGTCCGCTGGATCGCTACCCAATCCTTGCCTGAGCTTCCGCACGTCCGTTATCCATCCCCAGGCACATATTTGGCTCCAGAGGATCTCGTGAGCCGGACTCGTCGCATGTGGATCCGTTGCACAGACAGTCCATGCCTCGACGAGGGACGCCCAGTCTATACGCAGTTGTCTAGACGCCGCATCGGACACAATAGCGCTGTCATGAAGAGCGGGGAGACTGGAGAGAATATATGAAGCGAGATCAATAAAGAGTTGAGAAGCTGTGGTAGCGATGTGAGAGTAGAGCCCGTACGAGGCTAGAGTGGCGTAAAACTTGAGCGTATACGTTAAAAGCGATGTGGCGAGAGCAGGTGGATGGGGTGACGCAGGTGGGAGGAGGGTGACGAAACGAAGAAGTGCATCTGCGGGGCCAAGCAGTGCCAATGCATTTGAACGTGACGCAGAGGCAAGCGTGATTAGCATCTGGAGTGCGAAGGGGTTAGGCAGTACAGATTCATCCCTGGGTGGAATGGGCGTTAGGAGAAATGTATTGAGGATCGTCGGGACAAGACGAGGGGTGGCGGCGATCATATCTGCGACTTGGTCGGATTGTTGAGCAAGCCAGTGCAAAACAGCTAGTAGTTGCGCAAGTGATTCAGAAGGAAGTGCGGCGTGCGAGAATACGTCCGTGATTTGAGGCAGGAGGTAATCGAGCTGTAACGAGGAGACGATGTCTGGAGCGAGGGTGAGCTCTACACCCTCCAGCTCAATTGCCGTCCGGTCCCATTCGACAAGACATTCCCATACGACCTCGACCGCTCGTGCGCCGAGGCTGCCGATCTGGTCAACGGCAGCCAATCCAGCGGCAAGAATGCGCTTTCGAAGTTCACCCTCTTGACCAGCAAAAACGACTTCCTCATCTGGTGCATTGATATGTTGCACCTGTCGACCTAGACGGTGAGCAATCCCGGCCAGGATGCCGAGCATCGAGGTCCGCTGGGCGGGGACAGTTGATCTGGACAGGAGAAAAATATCATCAATGGTGTATCCAGCATGATTCCCTTCAGCGTGATGATGTAGTCCTAGATAGGACGGTAACGAAGCAGAAAGAGATGCTGGTATCGGGGCCCCATGAAGATTGAATCGAGGAGCAGATGGATCTGCTGCATCCGAGGATTCCATCCACGCGATACTTGGATCGCCGGCAGGTACGTTGGGGAAGTATCGTCGACGTATATATTCGGGTGTGCCTTCCTCTGGGTTGTCACCGTCTTTTGTGACGCACGTCCGTTGGTCTTCTGCAGGACTATTGGCTGAGTGAAGCCGCCTGGATGGAACAACGTCTTTGTGGAACGTGCCCAAAGAAACGATTGAGTCGTCTCTTGTATCCGGTGGGGGTGGGAGTGCTAGGATCGTTCGTTTGGGAGACACAGGTGCTGATTCATATACGTGCACGTCATCAGGAGTAACTTCTGCGAAGCGCAATTTGCGACCCGTTCGACTAGAAGGACGCGTGCTACTTGTTGCAGGCAAGGGCGATGGAACTGAATATTTGAGGTATCAGAAAGAGCAAAGTGACCGCCACTTAAAGTTGCAGTCACCTGAACGTCCTATATTTTCAAGACTCTTGATTCGGAGAACGCCCGGTTTGGTGGCCAAGCCATCTGATACCTGACGTGGAGAAGGGAAGACAACAGAAGCAACGTGTTCGTGATCTCGATCATTCTTCGTCGCCTGACCAGTCTCGTCCGTGTCTGCGACATTTCCGTGTGCGGTATGCTCTTCCAGCTGCGCCCTGCCTACGGCACCTTTCTCCTCTGCCTCTTTCCGCCGTCGTGCCTCCTGAACGCGCCTTAACAACTGCTCCGTGCCGTCTCCCAGCTGATCCAGAATTGCATGCTTCTTCTGCTCAATCTCGACATCGCTCATTTGAGCGATCTTGCGCGCGTTCTCTTCGTGGATCTGACGAAGGAAGGTATTGGTGTCAGTTGGAATGGGTTTGGTGTTGGTCGGTGCCACGGATGATGTGGCAGGCGGGGTTGTGTTGGACACGACTGAGGGCGCGTCGATGCGCGTCGAACTTGCAAGATTTCCCTGTGAGTTAGCCTCATCCCGCGCGCGTGCAAAGGCGCTCTTCAATCGATGCTGTGCGATTGGGAAACCTGTTCCTGCCGCTCGGGTGAACCTTGGAGATGGTGCGGTTGGTGTGTGGGGTGTCGTACGCTCGAACACAGAGCCGATCAACGAGCGCTCATGAGTAGACATGAGTCGTCCCGACGACCGCCAGAAAGAGAGGGAAATCAGCTGCAGGATTATGTAATATTCAAGACCTCATCGTGCTCATAATGTATGTCCTCGCAATCGCATCAGCGAGAGCGTTGGAGTACGGCAGGTGAGAAACGATCATTCAGTCTAACCTAACCGTCACGACCAGTAGAAAACTCTCACGACCTCGATGGTCTTGGTTTCTCTACGTTACCGAGGCAAGGATCACGGCGACACTCAGGAATAGTGTTCAATCCGAATGTAAAATCCGCTCACGCCGAGTAGATGTTTGAATGGAGTTGCTACCGACCATTGGCTCTGATAGCATGTTCACAATAAAATTGACCTCTCTCTTACTTCACAGACACAGTCTGAAACAAGGTCTGTCACCCTTCTGATTTGAAACATTTTAGACACGCCTCTCATGACAGAGGGTATGAAAGCATCTACGTTTCCAAGGGGGCAACGCACCGGTGACCATCGTCGACCAATTGACGTCGAACGCAATACAGCTGCTAGAAGGATATCAATGTTTCAGCTGTTGTAGCACGCTGGCATGGATGATTCCATATTACTAAGTACTACTCACTAGGTGGGAAAATGTAGATTCAGTTCAACAATCTTTACTGCTCACTCACGCAGCTCAGAGACGATGTCTGCTGACGACGATATCTATACTCCAAGTTACAACAAGCTTACTAGAAGCAGTAAATACGCTATCGGATGCCGAAGACCTGGTGCTGCGCTACCATTGGTGCAAGAACAACGGTGGTTCTACAATTCTGCACTCCAAGCTGTCAGAGACGCCTGCAAGGCAGGCAGGTTGGCCGAAACGAATACCGATCCAGAGTTTAAACCACTCCGAAACGGATGTAAAGAGCCGGAGCGTCTTATACGCAAAGGAGAAGTGAAAATGAGTCGTTCAGCTCCTAGTTGCAGGCCAGAATTTTGCTTGTTTCGCGTTACCTTCCATCAGGAAGTATCAAGCTAGGACTGAATACATGAACACAACGTCGCGTGAACACCCCGTGATATGTTTCAGCCATGCCAAGGTTTCGTCGGGCTCATACTTTTACCGAGGTCCTATGCTAATGGATATGCTGCCGCTCTGAAAGCCGACGCCAACTTCCTCGCTGCAGAGCGTACCGTCGCAGTTTGAAACTCTGCTCGCAGAGCATTCATGGCGAGGACGTCGACCAGCAAGCAATGGTTCGAGTGATGAAGAACTTTTTTGGGGGGGGGCAAGGAGGGGACAAACTTTGGGTCTTTCCTGGGCTTTTGTCGTATGCCGAGAAGACGCTCAAGCGGCTGAATGAATCCGAGCGGGTACGTTTCTCCACGACCGAAAGTTTTACAGTCGTCTCCCATCAGTCTTACGTTCCGGGCTTATATACGCCAATACTTCCAGGCCATGTTGTTCGCCAAGGTGGTCGAGAGCTCGGGGAAGAGCAATTTCACGCACAATCGTGCTCTTTGGTCTCGTGGGGGGCGTCATCGCCGGTTTGGCGGTTGCGGGACGGATTGAAGGACTGGAGCTGCATTTATCGCAGATGTTCAGTACTACGTGAGCATCCCACACTGTTCGTCGATGACGTCTTATGTATACCCCGCAAGGCCGTACGTGTATCAGGTCAAGTTCCGTCGCATGTCGGATCACAGCCCTGTACACGACGGCAAACTTGAGCTGTGAACTTCACGGTTCCCACTATGCCGTGTGTCCCAACAAGATGTGCAGGGGCGTCATGTGAACGCTTGGCGATACCTGGCTTGAACGCCGCAGATACGCCTGAGCGAGTTTACGGGCATGATGTGATGTCATCGTCCGATGTCCATAGCACGCGGGGATGTCTTCCACTTGGATAAGTGATCCGGTCCCCACACTGCACGTTCTTGGCGACCCCGCCAATCCTTCCGGAGGCTGTGTTCCAAACACGGTATACCGTACATGTATACATATCCGATTCGAGATATACATATAGTAGATCAAGGATGTCTTCGCGAAACCAAGACATATCCTTCGTGGCGACCCATAAATACGTGTGGAGGATCTCCGGAGCCTCAACCATAACATACAATCACCAAGTCATCTTAACCACTCACTATGGCACAACGACGACCTCGATTGCCGTGACGTCGCGCTCGGCGGAGTCGTGGCTGACTCCAGACGCCATGCTCCGACAAGCGCCCACGTTATCGTAATTACCACCCCAGTGGGCAGCGGTCTGCCTCGTGGGAACGTCACCTCTGACACTGCCCTGTGCTTCTTCTTGCGACCCGCCCGCGTCTTCACAGCCCTCCTCCAGAGCTAGGGGATGGCTCGGCCAAACGTCATCCCTGGCGCTGTGCAGCATCTCCGTCTCCAGATCGCCATCGAGGTCATACGCGGACGCACGCAAGTCCGACAAGGCCTCGTCCGTGATGTGCGAGTGTGGGAAAGAGGTGGCTACGGAGAGTGAGGTGACGCGGCGGGACTGCGAGGGTCGCGATGTAGTGGGTGTCTGAGGATCGCTTTTCGAGCTTTTCGAGCCAGCCCGGGCGATGCGTACAACTTGGGACGGCTTGGTGATCGGCGGTAACCCGGAGAGCTGTGCAGTAGGCGAGTGGGCTGTGGCGGAGTGGGGACCGGTGGTATGACGCCAAATTTTCCAAAACTTCCTGTGTTCGCCCTTGTCGCGTTCGCAACGAGGGCGAGGTGAATTGGCGATGGGCGAATGTTGGTGCAAGCTAGGGGTGTTCGGGCCAGCGTTGCATGCAGCTGCACGCGGGCGACTCACGAGGTAGAAGCCGACCAGGATCACGAGTAAACAGACTAGGGAGCGAAATGGGTTAGTCGGACAACTTTGGTGGTTGGAATGCAAGGTTGAATGAGGAAGCACCGCGGACGTGCTCCTACAGAGCGCCGCCAGCAAAACAACGTGGAGACTTGTCGCTCGTCTCTGAATTGGGGTGCGATTCAGCCTCGGTCTCCGAGACCGCGTAGCGACGCGAATGACACGTGGTGGAACGGGGTAGCAAGGAGGGGTGAATGAACACGACCAACCTACACCAAGGACGATGAAGATTATAGTGTTCTCTCCTATGCCACCGTCGCCATCGCCGCTCCCACCGGAGGATCTGGAGTACAACGCGGATTGGATATGCATCGTTTTCGTTTCAGCTTGACGAGTAAGAGAAGATGTAGACGGTCTGCGAGGTGAGAGGCCGTACGGGCGGAAGGGAGCAGGAGTCAGAATGGCTGGGACGGAGGAGGGATAGAGGAATTTAAATATTGAGAGGGAGTGGCAGCACTGAGCCTAATCAGTGGTATGATTGGGGAGGTCCACGGTCTGCAGTGCCTCATTCATGGGACCCACGAACCAATGGAAAGTTTGCCTCGACATTCCGATTTAATCCGATTCATTCCGAGTCCAAGTCGAAGAGAATTTCTTTCGACGAAGTGCTGCTGGTGGCTGTGAAATGGGGGCAGCCTCGAGGAGACCGTAAGGCACCCTCCATGTGCCTACGTAATCATGCGCTGTCAAAGCTAGCGGATTGACTCGCCCAAACTGGAGGGTTTTATATGAGCAAGCTAGCCAGAGCGAGAGCAAGACAAACCTCCCACAGCTGTCGGTCAACCCCCACTCACCCTTGAAACCGCAGCAAGCGAAGCGTCGGTCACCTGACGACGTTGCGCAAAGCCCGTGTATGAACCAAATGTCGGGCGTATCGGCGAAAAGTTGAAGGACCGAATGACTCTACACCGAGTTTTGATTGGTTGGTGCTCCGCTTGAGCCCAACCGGCTTGGCCCCAAGTTGGCCATGACCAACACGCGTGGAACCACCGTCCAGACCATGTAGAAAATGGAATGGCCGCGCGGATAGTACAGCAAACCCGCACATTCCCCGCAGATGGATGCGCAACGTCGGACGACGACCCGCCAAAATAGCTCGCTGAGCGGCTGTGGGACACTGGAAGGACGACTCGGAGGCGAGGACCGTGTAGTGTATAGATTACGTAATTGTGGCACGGCAAATTATCGGCAACCAAGGCTCAGTCCATCGCCACTTGTGCAGGAATGAGCGCCACCCATTCGCTCTTGCTGTGTTTTGGCGTTGGCCTGGTTGCCTTCATACTCTCGTACACAGCGTACACTGGAGCACTATGGTCAAGATCATGTCGTGCTCGTGAAGCAATCCTCAAGGAGTTGGCAGCCAGTGTAACTGAACCAACGAATTACAAGTTTGTCGGATTTTTCCACCCTTATTGGTGAGTGTAGTTTGCTGTACCGCTGGGAATCCCGCGTATGGCTCATCAGAACTTTCCAAGCAATGCAGGAGGTGGAGGCGAGCGAGTACTGTGGACTGCTGTTGCACACATACAACGCAAACACAAAAACATCATCTGTGTCGTCTACTCGGGTGACGTTGATGTTTCGAAACAAGAAATTATTAAAAATGTAAAGGTGAGATAAATTTCGCTTCAACCGCGATCCTCACCGGCAACCGTGGCACTAGGCTCGCTTTGCGATTGATCTTAGACCTTCCTCACTCCATTTCGTGTTCCTGAAATCAAGAGGTCTAGTCGAAGATTCGCGATGGCCTAGGTTTACCATCTTGGGTCAGAGCCTCGGCTCTATGTACCTTGTATGGGAAGCAATGTCCATGTTCATCCCAGACCTTTACATTGGTATGTACTGACTCATCAGACTCTTCTGACCCCGCTTCCCTCCCCTTGCCTCAATTCCCATGCGACTTCAGATACCATGGGATACGCCTTTACCTTCCCAGCTGTAACGTGGCTGACGAGGGCTTCCGTTCCCATCGGAGCATACGTCCATTACCCAACCATATCTACTGACATGCTCGCTCGTGTCCGTGGTGAATCGTGGAAAATGCGGGCAAAACGTCTGTACGTACACCATCCACGTTGTCGCCCCAATCTCAATGGCTAGTGCAGTTATTATCGTCTCACGATGTACTATTACGCCATATCTCTCTCGCATGCTCAGTTCTTGATGGTCAACTCCTCCTGGACGCGAAGTCACATTGCGTCTATTATTTCGCATGAACACTTCGGGCCGGTGCTCCAGTGGGCACATCGAGTGACTCCTCTGCTACTCGTGAGGCTCTTTCTTTCCGCATCGGCTACTCGACAGGTCCTGGGCAGTTCAGATTTGGCGAGCGGCAATAAAACACTTAGGGCCCAGCCTGTGATTGTGTACCCTCCCTGTGATACGCGAGAGATGGCCAGATTTTCGCTACAGGACAGAGAGCGGATCATCCTCAGCGTTGCGCAGTTTCGGTACGTTAAAGCTATGGTATAAGCATGAGGCAGGCGTGTTCAAGCGTTGTCATGACATTAGGCCGGAGAAGAATCTTCCTGCCCAACTCCATGCGTTTGCACAGCTTCTGACGGATCATCCGGAGTACAAGACACAGGAGGGTTCGAGCACGGATCCTGTTCGACTTGTATTACTCGGTGGCGCGCGTCATCAAAATGACCTGGATAGGGTCGAGTCTTTGCGTGCACTGGCGGAAGAATTGGGCATCCGGGTGGGTTGAGCTTCGTGTCAGAAATCGTCGTTTACTCACTCTGCACCTCAGGACCAAGTCACCTTCGTCGTCAATGCGCCCTACCCCAACATGCTCGGCTGGCTATCACGATCCAGTGTCGGTCTTAGCACGATGGTCGACGAACACTTTGGGATCAACGTCGTCGAATTCATGGTAAGGCTATGTTTTCTTTATCCCTTAAAGGACCGCGTGTTCACCACGTGTGTCTGTGGTGATTAGGCAGCAGGTCTCATTCCCCTCACGCACGCTTCTGGAGGCCCGCTGAACGACATCGTCGTGCCCTACGAGTCACAGCCTACTGGTTTCCATGCACGGACACCGGGCGAATTCGCGATGGCTTTGCACGAGGTAGTGTGGTTCTTTTTCTCCGCTTCTTCTTTTCCACTTTGGCATACCACGTGTGTTGATACTGCTCTTTCGATCGGCCGACGTAGATCCTGACCATGGACGCTGCCACCGAGCGCGGGTATAGAGAACGAGCCAGGCGGTGGGCTGTGGAGAGGTTTTCGCAGGAGGAGTTTGTCAAGGGTTGGGAGGGGTGTGGGTGGGCGGCCTGTGTTGGGCCGTGATTGCGCCTGCAGATGTGGCATCACCCACTTGGCACTACTTGATTCTGCTGACTTTGAACGGTGGTTGCTGGTAACCCGGTTTGAGCGCACTGGGTATCTGTCGGTGGTGAGGGTGATTGTGGGCCACTCGTTCTGTGGAGCTCGACAAATCGCGCACTTCGTACTACTCTTTTTCTGTCGTGGCTATCGACGAGGCATTATCTTCAGAGGACACACATAATAGTCGATTATCTAAACTTGTGGCTACTCGGCGTCGATTACTACGTTTATGTGAAGCCTCGCTATCGTTGTCCTGTGGATTGGAGGCGTCGCCATATCGTCTGTGGAAATCAGTGACAAATAGCTCGAGGAAACAAACAGTGGCTAATTGGTGGCGATGTCATAGTATATATTTGGTGGCAAGGACAGCTGGCAATGTGTAAGAACTTGTGTACGCTGTCGTGTTCATTACAATCGCGAATACCACCCACTGGTACCCACTGAGGGATGAGAGGTCTGTCTAATCAATGTCTACGCCCTCTATGACTTTCTCGCCATCCTCGGAGAATTTCACGTTTTTCTGTTGAAGCTGTCAATATGCCAGCACAGCAATTATTAAGAACACCTCACCGGGTCTGATGACGATTTACCTACATACTTTGTATGGGCTAGAATGACTGTGAGAGGCCACGTGATGAGGATAAGCACGGATGCTCACTTCCGTATGCAACCAAGTCTCCGCTCTCGTTCGTAAAGTCTACACGGGTATAAGCCAAGTTTTTCCCTAGTAACACAATCCTGAATTACGACGTCCCGTCAGTCGGAAGCCAGCTTACCTAGAGCAGTTATCGTCGCCGTTGCATTCAGAACGTCCCCGACTCTACCAGCAGGTCGGACGAACGACGTGCTGACATCGGTCGAAACGCCCGTCATGTAGTGTCCCTTGGAAGCGACAGCCAAGGAACCGATGGTATCTGTCAATGACATGATCAGTCCGCCATGGACCGTCTGTGGCACGACACATCTAGAGCATCAACGCCAAGAGCGTCATCGCGAGCAGGACGAGCGCACCCCGACTCTGTTGACTACGTGTGATGTTGAGTGGGGCTGGCACACGCTGGAGGACGGAAATGCGCACGATTGTAGGACTCTAGTTTGAGCCTTGTCTCGACGAGGCCGGGGGTAGCCCTGGTTATCACGAGCTGTCGTTCGATACACTCAGTGGATACCATGAGTGTGTGAGAGCAGAGCATACGGACGTTCGGAAAGCATTGTGCATCATGACCTTGATGTTGCGTTGAGGTATAGCTATGCTCCGCAGATGAATAGGCCGACCTTTATTGTCAATGAAGGACTTCCAAACCTGAAAATAAACAATACGTATCAGAGGAAAATGGAAAGGCAAAGTGGAAATACCCTCCGGGTGAAGCGTAGACAGGCAGACATGATACTTCGCAGTCGATGTGAGACGCCAGGCCATTTCTGGAAGGTGTTTGTTTATTTCTAATGGCTTTGCCAAACAAGCCTGTAGGATAATTCGGTCTCCGCTCGGTGACATCCGACTGTGCTCTCTTCCGTAGCAATTGTTGAACGTCGTTGACTACCACCACCACCCGCAGACCTACCCGAAATGTCTGATCTCTGTCCTGTATACGCTCCCTTCTTTGGCGCCATGGTGAGTGCTAAGGCAAGCCTTTGGTGGGAGCCGATGTTGAAACGAACTATAGGGCTGCACCTCTGCGATCGTGTTTACTTGTAAGAGTCCAAGTTTGAATGACGACACACTCATTCAATAGCCATGTCTCTCTTCTGCGTGCAGGTATCGGAGCCAGGTTCGCATCCGATTGTTATAAAAATTTTATGTCCTAACCGACCTAACTCCCAGTTATGGTACCGCCAAGTCTGGTGTCGGAATCTCAGCCATGGGTGTCCTCCGACCTGACCTCGTCATGAGAAGTGTCATTCCAGTTATTATGGCTGGTATCATTGCGGTTTGTCTCCCTGTTGGCTGTTCTAAGGGCGAGCATGAACAATAGTACAGATTTACGGTCTGGTCGTTTCGGTTCTTATCTCGGGTTCACGTATGTTTGATCGCTCCCTTTTTCTTTTGGCGTGTCTGACTCGTGGCCGTTAGTCAGCTCGTCCATGTCGCTCGCATCCAGCTTTATCGACCTCGGTGCTGGCCTTTCCGTCGGTCTCGCAGGTCTCGCAGCTGGTTTTGCTATTGGGATCGTTGGTGATGCAGGCGTGAGGGGTACTGCGCAGCAACCACGACTATTCGTCGGAATGGTCAGTTTTTCATGCACGTCATTGTTTGTATTATATTGACTTGCCACGTAGGTCCTGATTCTCATCTTCGCGGAAGTTTTGGGGCTGTATGGTATGCTCCGTCGGCTGTCCGGGTTTTCTTATGTTAATGAGATCTGTCAGGCCTCATCGTAGCCCTTATTATGCATACGAGGGCTGGTGAAATTGTTGGAGTATGTTGTCCTGTCTTCCGACTTGGTTCCGACAACTGACGTGGCTATTTGTTTGTAGTGCTAAAGTAGCTGTGCTTATGTCAACGTATACGTTAGAACTCTTCTTGTCTAGCTACCCTGTTCTCCCCTCCGACAATCTCACCCGCTACCCAAATGACTGCATTCAATGAATTCCAGCAACTAAACAAGTTCTATGCTCTACATTGGCTTGTGTAGAACCTTTATGTTGTGCTCACGGGGACGGTCCCATTATATTCCACTTGGATATCCAATCTTCTATTATCTACGTGTGGCATGATTTCGAAGAGTTGCGTACCCAGGTTTAGCAACTCCAATCACCGACTTTTGACGTGTCTCATCACGACTTGCTTGCCAATGCCAGCACTCGCACTGATTTCCTCGTGGGGTTTATAGAGATGAACCCTCTTTCACTGTCGCCTGGGACGCTGCTGGCACTGTCCTTGATCACTCTGCCAGCGCTGGCCGTTTCGTCGCCACCGACATCGTCCAATGACCCGTTCCGCGCTATCGTCGTTGTATACCGAGCCCAGCAGCCAGCACCACCGCTGTGCTGCTTGAAACCTTTGCCGACTATCGATTCTCCAGAGGGTCCTGAAGACGTTCTTCTCTCATTCGAAGAGTGGAAGTCAAAACAATTGCAGGCGGGCCCGCAAAGCGTCCCTGCAAAACCCAAGCCGGACTCGACATCCAACAGCGACACTCCAAGCAAAACCAACGTCCAAAATGCCGACGTCCCGCTCATAGACTCGCAATCACTTCCCGACCTGTTATACCTCACCAGTGATGACGCCCTCCCCCCGCACTTCCGCGTACCCATCATCGACAGGTTCAACTATGCCAACATGGACTGTTCCGCGCGGGTACACACGACCCACAAGTCTGCCAAATCCGCTTCGTCCATACTTTCCGCGAAAAAGGACAAGTACATGCTCTCGCCGTGCAGTGCACAGTCCCAGTTCGTAGTGGTGGAACTCTGTGACGACATCCGGATCGACACGGTGCAGCTCGCCAATTTCGAGTTCTTTAGCGGGGCGTTCAAGGATTTCTCCGTGAGCGTCGCGAAGACGTATACGGGCACCGACGAGGGGTGGACTCCTGCTGGGACATATCGCGCCAAGAACGTAAGGGGCGTCCAGGTGAGTCCCTTTTTTTTGTTCCCGTTCGTGGGCGGTTTTTTGGGGTCTGACCGTCCAGGCAGTCATTTCATCCACCCACGTCGTTACGTGACTTTTACCGGTACATCCGCGTCGACTTTCACTCGCATTATGGGCACGAGTATTATTGTCCTGTCTCCCTGCTTCGCGTGTACGGACTCACTCATCTCGAGGAATGGAAGTGGGACACATGGCTGGATGAGAGTCGCACGCGACTAAAAGATTCGGGCGGTGCAGTGACCCCCAAGGTGGTATCCAATGGCGACACGAACGTTTCTGTGGCTCAGGTTGCGCCTGCCGAGTTCCGCTCGATTACGTCGCTATTGCTTGCTGAACCAACGAGTACGCCAGCTCGCGAGACGTCTCCTTCCATTAACGCGTCATCTACACATGCCCGCGGGTCTGGTCCCATGCTCGGTGAGGGGACGTCGATGTCAGGCAGAACAGATGGGGCACAGCAAACACTAGCGATCCAGTCAACAGGGATACACTCGGTAACGGAGGCGATTTCGTCACTCTCATCCATGTCTTCGCCTATCTCCGTCGTTTCAGACGAAGCCCCACTGATGACCGACCACTCCTATTCCCCTTCTCATGATTCTGAGACACATGCATTCACCTCCCTTTCGTCGCCGGCCCCTTCAACATCTCCGGTAGTTCAACAGACTCCTCTTCCTACACCTTCTCCCCAACAATGGGGTGGAGAGTCCATTTATCGGACAATCATGAATCGCTTGACCACCCTCGAAACAAGTCATACCTTGTACGCACAGTATGTGGAGGAGCAAACCGCCGGTGTGCGCGAGGTGTTGAGAAAGCTCAACGAGGAACTCGGAAGACTCGAGAGCATTGTAAGTGTCCGGACTCTGGCCATCAATTATTAGTACATGGCCGAATGATCGTACTTTTTGCAGAGTCGCATGCAGGCACAGATGTATCAGCGGACGGTCCACGAGTGGGAACGACAACGGCTGCGATTGCAGCTTGAGCACGGAGAACTGCTCTCTCGTGTCAACCACCTCTCAGATGAGGTGACTGCTACGTTTCAAGGGCTGCGTCGTCACTGAAACGTGTACAGGTCGTGCTCGAGAAACGGCTCGGGATTGCGCAACTGTGTTTGCTCCTCGCAGTGCTCGTGTTCATCGGTCTCACGCGTGGTGCACCTGCTGCACAGCATCCACCTACGGTGCATCGCTCGACGCGCGAATGGGGCGTTCGAAGCCTGAGCTTTGGAAGCAGTGGAGATAGGTGGAATCCTCTCCGGAGACGGAGTCGTAGCCCGACGGAACAGATCGCGAATGTGAAAGCGGAGAAAGCCACTGGTGACTATCAACCCTTCTCGTCGGAGTCGACGTTTTGCTGAATGGTATGCTTTCGATGACCAGTGACAGACGTTCGTCCGCTGTTCCCAGGGACGTCGGGTAGTCCGGACCCCAAGTCGAGCTATCACTATCCACACGCGGGTACGAAGGCGTTTTCGCCCGCGGTCTCGCACAAGCGTACACATACGCACACGCACGGATCTCTGGTCTTTCGCACCCCGACGAAACCTCATCTTCGGCCGCTCGAGATGCCACATACGCTCCCCCGGGCCGAACCCCTCCCTCTTGCGCGCTCACACTCGTCGTCGACGTCGAGTCATCCGCAAGGGCGTTCGGCGAGGCGGTGGGCGCGGAGTGCGCATTTGCACGAGATCAAGGCGTGGCGGGAGCGGCGCGGCAGTGCGGCAGGGAGTGGGGGTGGGAAGCGGACCAGAGATCGGGAGAACGAGCGCGAGGAAACGGTGGGAGACGTGTTTCACGTCCCTTCGTTGCCTTGCCGGGTCAAGGCCAAGGACGGCCTGGGGCGACTGCCGCTCATGCCATTGGCTGGGTGCGCGGTCGTGAGGAGTGGTTTGGAAGAGGGCGTTGCGGACACGGACGTATGGATCGATACGGATGTGGACGAGGACGATGAGGACGACTCGGTGGTCTCGGAGCGGGTCGTCGTGTTGAATCCACCAGAGCAGGACGTGTTTGGTTGACTTGGACGTTTTCCATACCTCGTCATGACGGATCATTCATAGTGCATCTAGAGAGCATCGTGCCATCACGAGAGCCGCGACGTCGTCGCCTCGTCGACGGGAGGCTCGAGCACAACCTCATGGCTCTCTACGAATCGTCCGTGTAGTCGGTGAATGTCGGCACGTCCTCCAAGTTCTTGATCCCTGAGTCGGAACAATCCGCAACTCACAGGCGCTGTAACGCCTACACCAGGTTTGACCGACACAACGAACAGCAGCAGTCATGACAGCTCCCGCCCCGCTGCCCGACAAATGGATCAAGTTCTTGGCGGACATTTATACATATGGCCAACCGCCTATTTTGGGCACCGTCAATATGAGAGAAATCGAAGAAAAAGCGAGGAAAGCCATGAAAGACCATCTGCGTGCGTTTTATGAGAAAAGACGCCTATCTTGTCGGTGTCAGTGATTGATCCGACCGACAGCGGGATACATGTACACCTTTGGAAGCGCAGGGACGTGCTCGACGGACCTTGCCAATAAAAGGGCGTTTGAGAACTGGAGGCTCGTCCCCCGCATGCTCGTCGATGCCACGAACCGCAATTTGGAGGTGCGTGTGTGTGGGCGCAGGCGACGACCGAGCGCACTTTTTCTGACGATGAACGGTTCGCCAGACCACGCTTTTCGGCGTCCGGTACCCCGTGCCCATCTTCCTCGCGCCCGTCGGCGTACAGGGCATTCTGCACGCAGACGCCGAACTCGCAACGGCCCGCGCAGCTGGGAACGTCGGCGTCCCTTATATCATGAGCACGGCGTCCTCCCGATCCATCGAGGACGTGGCAGCGGCCAACGGTCCGAATGGCCATCGATGGTTCCAACTTTATTGGTAGTTTTTTTTTTTTTTTTGCCCCGCTGACAATGCTGACGTCCTCGTACGACAACGTTATAGGCCTCGCACGTCGGAAATCATCCTCTCAGTGCTGAAACGCGCCAAGGCGAGCGGGTTCACGGCGCTCGTGATCACGCTCGACACCATGAACATCGGTTGGCGTCCGCACGATCTCGAGACGGGGTTTCTCCCTTTTGCCTGTGGGGTCGGCATGCAAGTCGCCACGTCGGACCCGGTGTTCATGAAGCGGTTCGGGCTCGAACCGCGCCAGGGCGAGTCGACTACGTTCCCGCTCGAGCCCGCAAAGATCCGCGAGGCGGCGCTCGAAAGGGCGGACCAACATGCGGCGAGGGAGATGTTGCTGGGCAAGGCGTGGCTCGAGGAGATAAGTTCTGGCGTTTTTCGAACGTGGGAGGACTTGAAGTTCATCAAGGATAACTGGGACGGGCCCATCGTGCTCAAGGGCATCCAGCGCGTGTCGGTGAGTAGAGGTGCTGACGCTCGATTGCGATTTTGTCGGTAGATGACGAAGTCTGCCTTTGAACGCGTCCAGGATGCAGAAAAAGCGATTGCATGTGGCATCGACGGAATGATTGTTTCGAACCACGGTACGTGGAGCCCCTGTGGCTGTTGAAACTCGTTGGACCGACATTTGAATGCTTGAAGGTGGCCGCCAGGTCGACGGTGCGATCGGCTCCCTGGACGCACTCGACATGATTATGCGCTCGCGCAAAGTCCGTGCTGCTCAAAAGTCTGGAAAGTTGACCATTCTTTTTGACTCTGGTGTCCGCACGGGAAGTGATGTCATCAAGGCGCTCGCGATGGGTGCTCAAGGTGTCTTGAGTGAGTCACGCCATTTTTTTTGGGGGGGGCTTCGTTCGCGCGAATTCTAAAATCACCCAGTCGGACGTCCGTACATGTACGGGCTTGCAATCGCTGGACAGGAAGGCGTCGAGCAGATCTTGATGCAGACCATTTGTGATCTGCACATCACGCTGGGGCTCACTGGCTACGGCGACATCAACGAGATCATCGGGAAAAGGGACGAACTTTTGACCAAGGTGGAGTACAAGCTGTAATTGGCTTCGTGGATATGTGTGTTCTTGGCAATGCACGTATGTGAGAGAAGCTTGCTTTGTCTGTGCATAGTTGTTTCGGCGACATGTAAATCTAGCTTTCTTGATCACCATCAGCGTGCTTGAGAGCCTGCGTACATGAAGCAAAGGGTGATACATGCACTTCACGTCGGTGCTGTCGCCTGCTAACTAGGTTATTTTCCCAGACTATGTACAGTGAGTGCAGATGCGCAATTTTCTTTTTTGGGAGGTGCCGAGTATTTGGGCAGGGGTGCTGAAATATCATTGATCAGGTACACAACGTCGCATCCCCGGCGGAACCGAACTCATGTTCTACTTCCAGTGGACGACGCTCGACGTGCACGAGTCTTGGGGATAAGATGCACTGGTATTCTGCGCTGGAGAGGAAGCGGATGATAACACTCAAACGGAACCAATGAAGGGGAATTTTCCATGCAGGCCGCGAAGATGGACGGTGATACCGTTGGGATCGCGCGGCCAGTGGCGGAGCACGAAACGATTCTTGCGCGTCTGACATTTCGTGAGAGATTGAATAAACCTGGGACCGAATGAAGACTACTAGTAGGTTAGGATCTGCAGGAGTACGATCGGTATTATTATCAGTCAGTGATCAGTAGGAGGTAGAATGTGTCCATCTGCTTGACGCTGTCAAGATGTTGTCATCAGGGATGGATGAGCTCATTGTAAGCCTGTAGTCCTGGAGCTACAAACTGCGCCGACCCGAACATGATGAAGCACAGGCCTCGTGTTTGTTTGGCAATAGCTTTGGAAACAAACAAACTCTTTCCGTTTTGGGAATATTCTTAAACTTCGCCAGCAACGTGCGCCGAATATTCGTCTACAATCCCGCGACTTTGCAGTGTCGACTTCAGAAATGGATGCGGTGTTCGAGGATGGCGGATATCCGAAAACTCGGATGCAAAGTCTTCGTGACCGGACTGCTTCACTGAGCTCGCAGGCACCGACTACTAGCTTCCGAAATTCTCGAGGCCTCCGACTTCGCAGTTCCATCGCCAGTATGACAAGCATCACGTGCGTATACTTGATGGGTTTTGAGCCACTTCTGATCGTCCGTATGTGTAGCTCGGACGCTGAACCTGCCGAGATCGTGTCGCCCGTCCCTCGCAGGCATTTGTCACATGCCTCCGAGAGTCTGTCTTGGCTCAGACCGGGTGCGCTCTCCGATGTCGACTCACAGACGCGCGGAATTTCGCCTCTTTCTGCCGCCTCGTCTACACCGTCCGTCTTCCCTTCGAGCTCAAGCAGGCAGCTGAGCTTCAGTGTACTCTTGGAGCAAGAGAGACGAGCCCGTGTCGCAGTCTTCCGGAGGACGCACAACGAAGACGCGACGAATCAGGGTGCCGTACGACGGTGGGTTCGTTGGATGCATAAGCATGGCATGAAGGCATGGGTGGTACCATGTGCAATTGCCGCCTCCACCTACGTAAAGTGGTGCATAGGTCTGGGAGGTTACTCGGGTTCGTTCCTGAGCCGCGCACTGCCTGCTTCACGACTCTTATGAAACTTGGGGTATTTCAGGGTACGGCACGCCGCCCATGTTCGGTGATTATGAGGCACAGCGGCATTGGATGGAGTTGACTATCCACCTTCCCGTGCGACAGTGGTATCGTTATGACCTCCAATATTGGGGCCTGGATTACCCCCCACTGACAGCTTATGTTTCTTGGATGTGTGGAAAGATGTACGTCACGGAACAACCATTTTGTGTGCGATCCTTACGGAACGGCTTTCTTCAAGTGGTTCATGGATAGAGCCCTCGTGGTTTGCTTTGGATGCATCACGCGGAATAGAAACGCCAGGAAGCAAGTTGTTCATGCGTGCAAGTGTCGTCATACTGGACGCTCTTGTGTACGTTCCAGCATTGTATGCCTTTTCTCGAATCTGGTACGCCACACGTTCTTCGAGGACGCAGGTATGACGTTTGTTTTGTCGTTCTTTTTTCCTCCGAGTTCACCTGAACCCGCAGCACGTTGCACTTGCTATACTATTGTTTCATCCTGCCCTTTTGCTCATCGACTTTGGTCACTTCCAGTACAATTCGGTAATGCTGGGTATGTAGATCGCATTTTACCTGCCACGTAACGTGATACGACGCATCTTCCTAGGCTTTACGTTGTTGGCGATCGATGCGTTTGCTATTGGGTCGGACTTGGTCGGGGCGGTTTTCTTTGTTCTCAGCCTAGGTTTCAAGCAAATGTCGCTTTACTATGCCCCAGCCGTCGGAACTTATTTGCTCGGGAAATGTATTTTCCTAGGACATAAGAAGGGGTATGGTCATTGCTTGGTGTATGATCGTGCAGTACTGACATAGACATTAGCTTCCAACTATTTACCAGACTGGCGTCAGTCGCCACGCTCTCCTTCGTTATTCTCTTTGCACCTTTCCTCCCCCCGTTCTCTCCAATATCCACCCTTGGAGACGTAGTAGCACGCATTTTCCCTTTTTCTCGTGGTCTTTTTGAAGACAAGGTTGCCAATTTTTGGTGTTTCACAAATGTCACCGTCCTCAAATGGAAGCGTCTATTTACCGGAAAGGAGCCGTTACTCGTCAAAGCCTCCGCGACCTTGACGGGACTCGGGTTTTTACCTGCTGTCGTTGGACTTGTGTGGGGGTATTACAAGGCGCAATCTTCGCCTGCAGTGGATTGGCAGACACACAGGCTGACCCCGACGCTGCCTTTACTCCCGTATGCGCTGCTGACGTCCTCGATGTCGTTTTTCCTCTTTTCGTTTCAAGTTCACGAAAAATCTATTCTATTACCTCTCCTCCCCCTCACGCTCCTTCTCTCTGGTGCATCACTCGGTGATGAAGAATTTGATTGGGGTGCTCTCGGGAACGTTGTCGGTGTCTTCAGGTCAGGCTGATTTGTCTCTTCTTCTACTCGAGAATTCTCACCCCCCATCGTAGCATGTGGCCACTGTTGAAAAAGGACGGTCTTGGCGTGCAATACGTCGCCATGCTCCTGCTGTGGTGCCGTCTCATAGGGTATAATCCCTTTCGAATGCGGTTCGACTCCTTCGTCCACTTGCTCACGACCGTGCGTGTCTTTCCTTTCCAGCCATCATGGTCGTCTGTCCGTCCAAGAGGCACTGACCCCTCCCCAGGTGGCCAATCTGTCCATGATGCTCTTGCATCTGCTCGAGATGGTCGTGACGCCCCCCGCGCGGTATCCCGACCTGTTCCCCGTTCTGAACGTGCTGGTGAGCACGCCTGTGTTTGTGCTTGTATGGCTGTGGAGCATCAAGCGCGGGGTCCAAGTCGGCTGGGCGATCGCAGGTCTGCCTGGTTCTCGCGGCGGC
>JBBPUK010000132.1:19791-33732 GCA_038094635.1 Tylopilus cervinicoccineus
ATCCCGACCTGTTCCCCGTTCTGAACGTGCTGGTGAGCACGCCTGTGTTTGTGCTTGTATGGCTGTGGAGCATCAAGCGCGGGGTCCAAGTCGGCTGGGCGATCGCAGGTCTGCCTGGTTCTCGCGGCGGGGGTGCTGAAGGAAAGGTCAGGCACAGCAAAGACGGTGGCGGCGTGGAGCCGGACAGCGATCACGAGCCGGGTGCTGGGCCGCGTTCTGGCGTCCGATGGCCTGTGGGGGGTGTTCGCCGGGACGCGGGGATGCGTGCGACGAGTTTGGGGTATGCGAGCGGGGGCTCCGTTGGGGGGCGGGGGTATGCCGAGCCTCGGCGGCGGGCGTTGGAGAGGCTGTCTAGGCGTGCGGGGAGTATGGAGGTAGACGGGCGATGAGCGATGGTGGTGTGTTATGCATGTCGAGACGCTGTTTACAAAGTTGGGTGTGCCCCACCGCCTTGTAGTCCCTAAGCAGTCGAGGCTCGCGGCGACGTCTTGCAAGGAAGTGGTCTTTACGTCCGCCATTGAACTCCGCGGGGTGGGCACACGGACTCCTCGGCGACGATGCCTTGTTCACGGCGGAGTCCTTGGAAGAGAACACGCTAGGGGTCGTCAATGTGGACGGATTAGGTTACTGGTCTGTGGCTAAAAACAGGGGGGTGACCCAGCAGGGGGGCTTTGTACTCGACAACCACCTCGCCGTTCAATCTGACATGACATTCTCGTGGAACGTCCCTTTCTTTGCCACTACGCCGGCAGTGGTGCCTGTGTCTGTCAACTGGTTCCCGAATCGGAGGTGCAACTATGCCTGTCACTTTTGCTTTCATACCAACACGAACCAGTTCGTCCTCCCGCTGGAGCACGCAAAACACGGGCTTCGCATGCTCGCAGACGCTGGGATGAAGAAGTTGAACATTAGCGGTGGAGAGCCCTTTCTCCAGCCCCGCTACATAGGCGAGGTCTTCAAGTTTTGCAAAGAAGAGCTCGACCTCGAGTCGTGTTCCGTCGTGAACAACGGCTCGAGGGTGACTGAGAAATGGCTAGACGAATATGGTCGATATCTGGACGTCATGGCGATATCCTGTGATTCCTTCGACGTGGAAACCAATCTCAAGCAGGGTCGTGCAGAGAATGGGACGTCTACGACTCACATTCACAACGTCTTCAAGGTCTCCCAATGGGCCAAGGATAGGGGAATCAAGGTCAAAATCAACACCGTCGTCACCATGTCAGTATCTTGCTGTCGACCACTTTCAGTCACTGATTTGTTTTTTCACAGAAACAACTGGGAGGAGGATATGAATGAGCAGATCGAGCAGATTGCGCCTTCCCGCTGGAAGGTAAACTCTGGCGCCTTCCTCGAGCTCATCATACTGATTTGTCGGACAGGTCTTCCAAGTGCTCCTGTTGGATTCAGAAAACACGGGTGCCGAGACGGGTTCCCTCCGTGATGCACGCAACCTTGTGATCACCAAGGAGCAGTTTAATTCGTTTCTCGAGAGACATGCTTCTCAAGCGTGCATAGTGCCGGAGGACAACGAGTCCATGAAGGACTCGTATTTGAATCTCGACGAAAAGATGAGGTACACACCTATGAATCGTTTTTTTCGCCGATGCTGACGGTTATCCGGTCAGATTTCTCAACTGTATGGACGGGGGGAAGAAACCCGGGAGATCTTTATTAGAGTTTGGTGTGCAGTCGGCGCTACAAGACTCTGGATTCGACGAGACCGCGTTTAATCAACGCGGGGGAATTTTCGATTGGAAGAGAGAGGCCCCTCCCTCCCTCGAATGGTAGGTGAAGTGTTGACGCATTGTCGCAGTGTTCTGCCTCGCGGTCTGGTTCAAGTCGTACTATTTGCGTATCGTGTTTTGTACATGTCTCGACTATGCTTACAAGTCTTGTGAGTCATCCCCATTCCGGTGACCAGACCCGTGCCGTACTATGAGGCACAGTTCTGCCTCATAGTACGGCCTGGCCACCAGACTGACGATGCGCAACAAGGTCGCAGTCAGCGCAGAGCTTATCGGTCGACTCAAGCTGAAGCCCACATACCGAACTCCCAGAATTGTGCGACGCAGCCGACGTGGGCTGCTGCAATGACTCAGCTCGTAGAGGCTGAGCTACGCAGCAACCCACTGCGACTCTGTGCACTTACGAGACGGACATGGCTTGGCGAGTTGCGGAATAGTCGTAAGATACCACGCGTGCATTCATCTCGAGAGAATCCATCGCCATCCATGTTCACATTGTCTTGCCTTGACGAGCGCGTATCTGGCGTGCGGCCACAACGTCCTCGCTGCGGAATACACATCGGAGTGCTGCGGATTGCGCACTCGAGTTGCTTGCTGACTGTTTATGCTAATTTGTTCCCAGGCCTGCGGCAGAGATCCATCGGGCACAGGCGCACTGGTATGAGCAAGAACGTATAAAAGTGAGCACAATCGACCACTGCGATCCCCATCACTTGATCGGCCAGGATTACTCTTCATAACTTTTATATTCACACAACAGTGGAATGACTATCGTCGGCACTCTCTGGGGCGATGTTCGTCAGCGTCAGTCCAAAGTCGTACGTTCGCAACAATGCTGTGTTTGGACGAGACTTTCGAAATGGTTACTGTCTCGTCACAGATCCTTAGTGTTGCAGCCGTGAACGGGTTTGAACTCGAACTACCCGAGTGGACGTTCGAAAACAAGCCTTCAGAATTTGTGGCCAAGTTTCCCTACGGGAAGATCCCCGCCTTCGAAGGCACGGACGGATTCAAGCTCATCGAAGGGACTGCGATCGCTCGCTACCGTCAGTGTGCCTTGAGATGTCGTGGACGTCGACGGTAATCCTAGACGCGATCGTTGCAGTGAGCAGCCTCGGGACCCAAGTCGATCTGTTGGGCTCCAACGTGCACGACGCCGCGGTCGTCGACCAATGGGTGCACTTTGCCGAGCACGAGATCAGCGCGCCGACGCAGAACATGGCGGGCATCGTGTACAAGTGGTACAAGCCTTTCAGTCGCGAGGCAAGGACTCCTGCGCAGTGTGTTTTTTTTTTTTGACTGGACGGCTGACGCGCACTCTCCGTTTATATATATATATATATTCATATAGGCTCTGGACACGATCCAGAAACGCCTCGTTCGGGGGCTCGCCCACCTCGAGGCGCATCTCGCCGCGCGTCCGTCGGGCTACGTCGCGCTGGACACGCTGACGCTCGCTGATTTCGTGTTGGCGGGCGTGGTGTTCGCTGCTGCACAGATGGCGCTCGGATCCGCCGAGCGTGCGCGGTACCCGCACGTCTTTGCTCATTACGCCAAGGTCACCGGGGACGCGCGGGTGGAGCGCTACTGGAAGACGGAGGCGTTTGTGGACGTCCGGATCACGGAGCCCAGGACGGCGACGCACTGACTGAGGATAGGACGGTGCTGAGAAAGTGACGCGGTGCATTGTGGACGCGTTTTCGCGTGTTGTGTAATACTATATGCGTGTTGACGCTGTGTCTCGGTCTCATGCCACATCATGGGCCCTTCTCATCCGGGGTGTGCTTTGCAATGTTACAGTGAGAGAGTCTTGTTTACCGCTATCGACGCCATCACGTCCTTTTGAGAACGCTGTCATGTGAACGTTGGTTCGTGAGCTTATCAACCACCCCGTCAAAAGCGTGCCATGCCATGCCATGCCATGCCATCGTCTCAAACAGACACGATTCCCTTTTTCGTGAGCAAGGGACAATACAGAACACTTGCAAGTCATGTCGGCCGTCAAAAAAAAAAAAAGATGACACCCGTCGGACTTCTCTGGGGGTGCAACTCCACCCGCCTCGAACCCAAGTTTGTACACCCTCTGTTTGCAGGGTCACCCCGCGAGCGAGCGCTGCGCGGGTGATTTCCGCTCGTCCGTCCTCGGCGTCGCGGCTCCTCGAACGAGTCGGAGCGCGAGCAGCCCGCGAGTTGCCAGGACGTTTCTTCAACAAGGCCGACTACGTTCCACGTGCCGAGTTCCCGATTCCTGCGTCCAATTGGGGCTTGTATGGATTCAAAGTCGATCGAGGGCGTGCCGGTCGCGCGCGCTCCTGGGAGTAAAACACGGGGTGCCAGGATGCAGGCACTCACCTGTGCCCCTGTTGGGACCAAGGGTCAACTCGTTAGATTCCGATGCGAAAGACACTGCACCAGTCCACCAGTGGAGTCACTTTTTTTTCGGAACAAGAGATCGGAGGGTCTAGTATCAGCATCGTGTGGATAATATACGGCCCGTCTGGGGCCATTCAAAATCGTCGAGGTGGATATAGAGCCTTGGAAACATGGTCACTTTCTGATGGAAGGCATGCGTTTGTCGTCGATTTTCGACAAGTACGCAGAGCGCCTGGATCGCGCGCACTGGCGATGTGTCCTGGTCTCGGACGCTGTCACTCTTGCCGACTTTGTCTTGGCCCGGGATGGTCTGTAGTTGTTCGTACGCAGCTCTTGGAGCCACGGAGCGGGCAAAGTACCCGTCCGTCTTTGCGCATGATGACAAGGTGACCGCAGACGAAAAGGTGAAAACAATTCTGGGGTACAGAGGCGGTCACTGAACCCAAGTCCTATCCGCGCACCTGATCTTACTTCTACGGTCTGTAACTTGTACTCGTAGGTACCCACCGAACCTGGATTGTATTGGAGCACTGCGACCGCACCAAGCAAGTAACCTATATAGCCAAGTAGACACAATACGTAGTGGAGTGGCCCACCTCTAGTCGACGTAGTACGAGGCTGGAGGGTATCTCCTGGGTGGTGGTGATCACCGAACTGTCGGAGCGCGCACGTTCAAGGCGGGCTGCAAATTTTGGCGGTGGATGTGCCCGCAGTCAGGCTATGCAACCCAAGAAAGGCGGAGCGATGGCGGCGGTGACGAGGTGGGCCAGATATTACTAATATTTGTGTTGGCACGGGAAAATCCTCCCCGGCAATGACATCGTAGAGAACACTTGCAAAAGGCGTACATGCATATTTTCTTTGGAAACAGGAGTAGCACGATCGTTTTTCGCGCGCCTTTGCACAACGTTCAGTCCTCCGTCGAGTGACACTCCAACCAGGGTCCAGTGACAATCCAAGTCTCTCCCATATGCAATGACTTTGTAGGTTGCGGGACTATGGCACGTGTCACATCCACATACCAATTGCCAAGGGGACGCTTAGCCCAATATACACATGCTGTGGAAGGTCTGATTACGAGTCATACCGCTTTACGACAATGCCATTCGCAATCACACATGATTGTGGTCTTTATTTACTCGGTGAATAAGCATCTTTCTGTCCCCAAAGTGCCTCGTGTTTCATCCCGCTCACAAAGCCTACCCATGCCGGGACCCGAAGGCCGCCGCCTTGACACAAGTCAGAGACGCGGAGACATACCTCTCACATAATTACCCCCTATCAAGATGACCGCCAAAAGTTGAGCTTTTGGTTGCCGCTGGGCCAATGGCCCCATCAAGAACGTTGCACGCAACTTGACAGTGCCGTGAATGCCCTCATAAACTTATCAGTCATATCGATCTTTATATATATGGTCCCCACAAAAGCACTCCGGTATCAATCCCTATATGTATCGTCCCTCTGAGCTAAACCCTCTTGCTACCGACGGTTTACCTCATGCACAGCCCGACATGTTGTGTGTACGGAGACTGACTCACATCTCATATCTCCAATAGGGATCAACACCTTTCTAAGCCTGTCAGGTGATGTATATAAGTGGTCTGTGGAACCCATCATCTCAAGGCTCTTCCTCATCTCTATCAGCCATGGCACCCGTCGGAACGCTCTGGGGCGGGCATCGTCAACCTCAAACTAAAGTCGTAAGCCTCCGCGCCTCACACCGCTAGCCGTGACCCGTGATGTTCTGCATTTCGTAGATCCTCAGCGTTGCAGTTCTCAACGAGCTGGAGTTGGAGCAGCCCGAGTGGGACTTCAAGGACAAGCCACCTGGGTTCATGGACAAGTTCCCGTATGGCAAAATTCCCGCGTTCGAAGCCTCGGACGGATTCAAGCTGGTCGAGGGTGTGCCGATTGCGCGTTACCGTGAGTGGGACACGCGTCTCCAGGCATCCCGCACGCACCCTGTTCACCATTCTATGATAGTGAGCGGTCTCGGGACCAAGGTCAAGCTGTTGGGTTCCAATGCCAAGGAGATCGCGCTCGTCGATCAGTGGGTTCATTTTGCGGAGCAAGAGATCGGGGTACCGTGCACCGGCATCATGGGGTTGGTGTATGGTTTCGGAGGACCATTCAATCGCGAGGTGAGCATGCGCCGTAGAGACATCGAGGCCGGCTGAGTGACGTATTCATGATAGACCTTCGACAAGCAGACGGAGCGCCTCGTTCGTGCGCTCACCCATGTCGAGTCGTATCTCGGGACTTGTTCTTCTGGGTACTTGGTTTCAAACTCTGTTACGCTGGCGGACTTTGTCTTGGCGGGGATGGTCTATGCAAGTGCGTATGTAGCGCTCGGTACTGCTGAGCGCGCCAAATACCCGGCCCTATTTGCGCATTATTCCAAGGTGACCGCGGACGACAAGATAAAAGAATTCTGGGGCACGAAGGCATTCACGGAGGTGGCGGCTACTGAACCCAAGTCGTTTGAGTCAACCTGAGCCCATTTTTACGTTCCATCACTTGTACTTGTACAGTAAAATCTGTTTGGTGGTGTATTCTCTTACGTAAATGAAGAACAGAGGACTTGATGCTGTTGTCATTGAGGCCGTATAAGATAGTCACTGGAGTTCTCATCCCGACATTCGGGTCTCAGCAATCCAAGTGAATATTCCAAATGCTTTGACAAATGTCGTCTACAGTGCCATCGGGCACTCTGGCATGCCTCACATGAAGTCCGCCTCAGCACCAATGATTGCATTCTGGCAGCGTCACAAGCAGAGAAAATGTATAAATACTACCCCCTCGACTGTAAGCCAACCAGCTTACCTAGATGCCAACAACTAGCATATATACCGCCTGAGATACTGAATGGTACACATTCAGCGTTCGTTGCGTTTTGGCGTAGCGGCTGAACGGCAGCGGTCGAGACACTTACATCGACTCTGAGCTCTGAGCTTGTTGTCCCCAGTATCCATATTTCCCTCTCCTTGTCCTCTTCTCGTTGCCGTCGCGTTCTATGAAAGTCCTGATCTCGGGCACGTCGCTCGATCTCAGCACGCATCTCGTCATCCATCGACATGACACCTCTCATTAACTGGTCGCGACCTATACTTGTACTCTCGGAGAATCCAGTCTACTTTCACCGTGGCGTGCAGCATCCAAAACGTATTTTTCCAATTCTGTACGGCTGGGGCTTATCATTGGTGTATGTACCATCCATGTCGCACTGTAGAGGTGCTCAATGAAGCTTACGACGCCAAATCGCCTGGTTAGACGACCTGTCCGTCGTGGATGCCGAAAAAATATAGCCGAGGCAGTTCTCCCTATTGGATTGATCTTGGGATGGGTTGCCGCGACTCGTGGTACATTGTTTCTTCTCAACTTTTCGACCAATGTAGCATTCGACCATGTCGATGCACTACTCGAGTTTTGCCTCATGGATGCACCTTTCAGGGGACTAGACGACGAACGAGGAGTGATATTCGAGCCCTCAGAGAGTATCCACCGTCGCCTCGGAGTGCCAAGCACCGTCATAGTCATCCAAGGCAATCGTACCGACATTTTCCACGCACTTGCAGCTGCCTGGCGAGGTTGTGTGATGAAGACCAATGACGAGATGGCTGGACCACCGCCTCTGAGTCTCTAGTCCGAATGCGCAGGCACGCGGGTGCATGAAAGTCGTGCAGATGAGTGGAAGGTCTGGAAGAAAGATGCTGCAAAGAACGGAGCAGACGCTAGAATCTCGGATGGCAAACTGATCGTACCCGCCATCAAATGGAATCAAGAGCAACACCATGCTTGTTATTGTATGGCGAGCCAGGTGGGATCGCGTGGTCTCTGGTGCAGGAATCGTCATGTTGTTCTTGATTACATTTGGGTGTGGTGGTTGCGTCACTTGGTTCATTGTAAATTGACGTGCAACGACGACGAACACGGAGATCTCGTACCCCATCGAGCCCGCACAAGCCCGTGATTCGAGGGATTTGTTCATTTGACGACAAGCAAGTCCCTGCCATTACATAAAAATACTAGGCCCCACGGACTCGTTCGCGGACGGCCCGAGACAAAGGACAATTGTTTGTGATCCTGGGCAATCAGACCGTTGGTCTTCAATTCCCTACGTATCTCTGCTATTTTGCTAAGTTCCGGGAGGATACGGAATCGCGAACAAACAAGCTGCTTGTAGGAGACCAGGCGATACCTCCTGAGTTCTTGAGGACCATTCCACATCCCCCAGTGAGGTCTCCGGAGAGATACTGTGTGGTGTTCGATTTTGGCGTGCTGGGAACGGCGCTAGTCATGGGAGAATCCAACGGTGGAGCAACGGCGAGAATTGCAGAGGGACAGAGTACGTCTAAGTGAGAAAGCAGCTTACCGCTGAGAGTACTATCGTCGATCGACGTATACCTTGCAGGTGGTGGGTCGAATCGTGTGAATGGCCCCAAACATCTCGGAGAGGTATCAATGACCTGGGCTGGACTGGTTCCGAACGCGACTCGTCCGGCGAACACCGAGTCACGGCTCTTCGACAATGACCACCACGATGGCCGCAACACCGCGCTTACTCGCTCGATTCGTCCAGCGCACGCATACACACGCAAGACATCTCTCCACCTCGCCCGTCCTTCGCGACGACGCCGCACCCAACCTCGGGATGGTCTCCAGCCTAAAGAAACCCGTCGGCGGGTTCCGCGGCGGGTACGTCGGGTTTCGCATCCCTAGTCTCGTGTGCCGACACGGGTGTGCACTAGGATCATTGGCTTCTTGTTTGGCTTTTCCCTCGCTTCGGCATATGCGGCATATCATCTCCTCGACGAATACAAGGCTGCCTCGGCAACGCTGCAGGCCAGCGTTGAAGAACTTCAAGCGAGTACTGCCAAGGTATCGTACTGGACGGCACTGACGTGTGGACGCTCTTCCTCATGTTCGTTTCCCTGGCCTACTGTAGGTGACTGCACACGTGCGGAGAATTGAAGCAGTGGAAAAGGACTTGAAGGCGCTTTCGCAAAGCTCCGCCAGTAAAGATGACCTGTCGCGGATTCGTGCAGAGGCAAAAAAGCTGTATGATGGTCTTCATATAGGTACACTTTCTCCCTAGCATGTCGACCCTTTCTGAGAATGACGCGAACAGAATTCCTTGACCTGAGAAACCATGTATGGGGCATGCGTAAGTGACTCTACTCTCTACCGCATGTTCCGACTTTACACCACATCACAGAACAAGATTTACACGCTTTAGCCAAAAAAGAGACAGCACCCGTTCGTGAATAGGGCATACCATATTTACATCGACGCCTTTTCATCTCTCCGTTATTCCTGAGGACTCGCATAACATTGCCTGCCACCACTTGTCAACCTAGTGGGTCCCATCCCATCCCGACATTGCTTCCCGACCCTTCGTCGATCCTTCTATCGAAAAACTGAAACGTCTTCATGTTCTCCTTCAACTACTCACCCTCCCCTCTGCGTGCCCGGGAATATATCTGACGCACGACATGCCGAGAGGCTCTCCTGCATCTATCCTGCCTTGAACCACTTACCGCGGACAATCCCAGACGCCTGATGGACATGGAGTGATTCGAGACGATGTAGCCGAACACCACCTCGTCCGGTCAATGGTTAATCGGTGCCGAAAATATCCAGGAACCATGGATCAAGGCGTGATGACCAAATGACGAGTGATCTGAGGCCTGGAGCTCACCGTAAAACGTATTGAGACCAAATATGTAGCAGGGAAGACCGGTCATGTGGGGTGTCTCGAGCCTGCTCAGCAAGCTGCACGGTTATTCGTGGAGACAGCAACTTAGCAGGTCCAGCGAGTTCATGGACAAGCTCAGTGTCATCGCGAGACTCGGGCCACTCTGTTGGTTCTCTAGAAAGTCCTAGTGCATGTTGGCTCGGCTTCTCAGAAGCACCTCGTAGGATGGTAGCAAATTGAGCCCAAGATGGCCGGATGTTCTCGGCATGCAAGGCAAGCATGGAGTGTTTAAGATTGAGAGCAGAGGCGATCCACGGTTACAATAATCCCAGTCGACGTGTACTCCCCTTACCATGGTGAACAAAGGGGCCGAACACCGAAAGGGAAGAGATGCTCCGACTGGCCTGAATACAGGGAATTGATGTTACACTAAAAGGCGACAATACTGAATGTGTATCGTTCAGGATATCTGGCGGTTTATAGATACTTAGGTAAGCTTGTAGATACCGTCATCTGCCCCGTGGTGACATAGTTTGAGAGCTGAGGCCACCGAGGTGCACAGGACAGTGCTGTCGTACAAGGTTTTTTGACCACCAACCTTATGAAAGGCGGGTTCTCGCACTGCAAGACGGCGATGTCCCAATCTGCTACACAAAGGACTCTAGCTTTGGGGCAGACTCGGAGCAACCGGAGATATTTCGACGTGCACTAGTTGTCACACTTTTTCGTCGCTCATCTCATCCTAACAGTGACATCGCGCAAGCAAAGGAATGGCGTACGGAAGGACCAGAGACCACGCTGAAAAATATGACTATGTGGAGGCATACCGAAACCGAGACTTCCCATTCATCTTGCGTACAGGACGAACATGAGGGAGACAAGCAACCCGAGATCGGTGCTTGACATCATAGGCGTGATCTCCGTGATGTTGATGCTTGACAAAGTACGGCGGTATAGGCCTTTACTTCGCGGTGTCTTGGCGTGATCGGCTCAACCTTTCTACTCGACGCAACTGTTATCGCAAAATATGCGGAGATACAAAGGTTGGAGTCTGGATCGCAAGGAAAGGAGCGTCGTAGGGCCACTCGTACCATCAGGGTATATCATCTTGCAATGGAGTGGATCCGCTCCCAGAGCAGACCCTTGGCGGAGAAAGGAAACGAACGATGAAACTTGCGACATCTTACACGACAAGATAACAATGTCATCCATCTGAAAGTTTGAACCATTCAACTCAAAGATCGGCTCGCCTCTCTATGCGGCTGAAGAAATGAAAAGAAAGAACGATTCGACGAAGGCATTGTAGCTCTAAGTGTTGTGGACCATTTGGTTCCTTCACACAGGGCTTTTCTCACTTTGTTTCTCCACTTGCTTGGAGATGGCGATCAGGATGGGCGGCTGGGAAAACCTATCAGAAGTGTAAACCCACGCTGGCAAACTTGAGATACGCACTCGTTTGGGCTGACTGTCAATGAGTTGGTCGCCAATCTTGAATAGTCGGGTCCGTTGATGTTCGATGTCAGCGTGAAGACACCCGTGGGCGTTTAGTCTGGTGTTTGCGCAGGGCAAGATCAGTCAGAGGCTAGCGACGCAGGAAGGCTGACTAACGCAGCCAATATATTGTTGGCGAACACTGGGTTTGCGATGCGGTCAGATCGTGAGTACCCACTACTACAAAAGTACTTGCCTCCAGGCATGCATACGAGCAGACCGACCCATGCAACTTGACGTGGAAAGCCAGATGTCAGCCTGCGCATGGAAAGACAAGCGGAGAACTCACAGTTCGTTGTCGTTAACCAATACTACAACGAAGGTGTCAACATGAGAGACGATTTCAAAAGCGGGTGTGAACACGCACGACGATGACGACGGCAACACCAAGTAGGCTGTTAAAAGAGGCGGCCGACTTGTTCTCTGACCTACACGCTATCGATATATATAACATACCTCGTGACAACACCCGTTTCTACGGTGCATCAAGTTAGTTAATGTTGAATTGTTACTGGGAAGACTGACCAGCTATCAGGATGAACAGACGGGCAACGAGTCCCAAAGCACTGCACGGAAATCAGTTTTTGTTGATACACAATGAAGAAAACTGCGCACTCTGCTACAGACGTCGGCGTCCGAGATCTGAGATAAAATCCAGTCGCAATGCCGATTGCCATATCACAGACCAGTCCGGAGATGATGACAAGGGGGAATATCCAGCTATTGCTCAGCTGACTCGTCAGATCTAGGGCTGTGTTGGAGAAGAATGCACATGCCGCCCCCAAGGCAGCCGTGAACGAGAAGATACAGGATACAAGGAACACAAATGCCAACAGGTGATTGTTGGACGTTTTCAGGATACGATGGGAAAAGAAACACTGGCATGACTTGTGGTCAGCATGCGCGAGGTGGGATGGCGAATGCGACGCACTCGCTCGAGAAACGAGATGACAGCACCGCAAGTACTAGAGATTCCAAGAAGAATTGAAGCGTAATCGGGCATGGATACGCCCCCGACATCCGCTTTGACGCTTTCCCAAAGCCAAGCAGCCGTACAACCGACGTGCGCGAGTAAAAGAAACCTAACATTCAGGTTGCAAGTTCAGAACAGATCGTTCGAGATCGCAGACAATATAGACTGACAGAATCAGGAACACCTTGTGAATTTCCGTCAGATCATTGTATTCCAGCGATCAGCCAGTTTCCAAGGACGCAGACGACTCACCAAGACCTTCAACAACCACATGTCTCTCCCGGAATTCTTGTAGTATACGCACGATTGCACGATAAGGCAGCCCAACATGATAGCGTCGAGCAAGGCGCCGACACTAACAGGCCCTTCCAGAGGAGCCATCGTGTCAGAGTGAACGACCTGAAAAGATTGGGGGGGACGGCGCTGGACCGCCCACGGTGGATTTATACCGGGAAAGACGACCGAACAGGGCTATAAAGCAAATTCATAGCTTCCTAAAAAGATGAGTGAGAAGGCGGTCGAGGTCGGCACAGCAACAACGGAGGAGAGGTCTGTGGATACGTTACCAAACAAAAAGTGAGTTGTGCATCGTGAAATGGATTAGAACATCAGAAGTTGACTGAAGAAGGATATAACTTTGGTCCGCCCATGTTCATGAGTCGTTCATGCCGGAGTTTAGGAGGTCCGGCTATCTTGCGAGTTGACCTGCAACATTTTCAGGAGACTGGCGTACGTACGTGACACCCTGGTAGCTATGTTCGTGAATGATATTTCAGCCCGACTAACGGCCATTAAGCAGCTCTGGAATGGGTTATCTACTGACTCCAAGGGAACATTCGGGTGAAATGTGACAACCAGTAGGTGAGAACTTGCTAAGTCAGGCTGGTCATCGATTATCTTTATTTGTCCTTGTCGGTATCTCTTGCGATATATCAACTAGCTACGGTCATTTATTGATACGCATGTCACATCTCCCCCCAGAGCTCATTATTTCCGTCCTCGATCATGCTTACTACACACCCACAGGAACTCCTGATTACGCCCTCCTCGCCAATTGCTCACTCGTATGCACATCATGGACCATACCAGCTCAATCACTTCTCTTCCGCAAGACCACCAAATTACGATTGGATACGGTCACATCGTTCCATGCTGCGCTCAAAACGTCCGCAATCCGCGAGAAACCCATGGGCCATGCCGTCCGGTCCCTCGACATATCTCTTGGGGGATCGTTGAAGGGTGCTTGCCAGCCAGAAACTTTTGCACACTTGCTGCAGGCTTGCCCCAGGCTCTACGAACTTTCGTTGAGTACTTACGGTTTGCACGAGCTTGACCAGTTTGCACTCGCCAAGCTCAAGGATTCAGGGCAAGGCATCCGAGCACTCAACCTCCAGTACTGCGGCGTACAATCGCCAGTGCTGTTTCAGTTGCTCGGAATATGGCCACGTATCCGGTTCTTAAAGATTGGAACGGAGATCGCTGCGTGGCCTTGGCGTCATCCTGCGGAGACGCCAATCTGGCGCCAGCTGCAAGCTAACGGGGCTCCTAGCGACGTTGTGCAACGGCCTCCCGCACATGTATCGCTCTATGACCTCGCACTCTCACGCATTCCGCAACAAGCCGTTCTGACCTGGCTGCTTGGCTCCTCTGCCTCATCCCTC
>JBBPUK010000132.1:33830-53255 GCA_038094635.1 Tylopilus cervinicoccineus
TCGCATCCTAGATCTGCACGAAGTACCCGGCGTCACAGCACGTCAAACACTAGGCGTCCATGCCCCACATCTTCGTTCACTCCGCTTGCTGCACTTCAGCCTTGATTCGGCGGCATTCCTACGCCAATGCACGCGTCTCGAGGAATTGGTCGTGTACAACATTCCCGTGTTTGTCCCGCTCGCACCGGAACTCCCACCCACCATCGAGCATCTCTCCTTTCGAAATCCAAGACATACCTTCCGGAACACGCTGCACCCCATACTCGACGCTATCGATATCCTTCCGAAATTGCGCATCGTGACGTGCGATAAGAATTCAGAGGGTTTACGTGACTTTGAAACGTTGAAAGCGAGATGCACGGAAAGGGGTGTAGAGGTGGTGATATCGGAGGTACCGATTTGGGCGGTGCGTTGCGTTGCGTTGCGAGGCAAATATGGTTCGATTGAATGACTCGTCTTTTTTTTTTCCTCATCAGCACGAAGATCCTACGGTCGTTCATCGATTTCCTCGTCGGCGTTCTGTTTCGAATTTTTGGTCGATGACGAGCTGATGTGGAGATTGGACGGTGTATCAAGCGAATGATCTAGGATATATTTTTAAGACGAAGCACAATTAGATGTCTTCCAACGATACTGTCACTAGTGCTCGGTAAAACAGGTGGTCATCCTACTTCACCCTGTAAATTTACATGGCCTATGGATAACTGTCTATTCTGCCCGTGTCGTTTACTGTCATTCACACTTGAGGTAAATGACTGTATTTTACATGTAAAATAGCGAAATTTACAGTCAATGAAGGTAAATTAGAGTAAATTACCAGCTCGCCCACTCCGAAGGCTTTGGAACCACTTTTGATGATGTTCCAAAGGAATCGTTTGATGGCTTGGAAGTCCCTGTGCCTGTAAATGAGTTTCAGGCGCATCCTCAGGGACATCGCGGAAAAACGGAGCAGTTAGATCAAGGCCAGCCAGACCAGCAACTGTAAGTCGATGTCGCTCAGGATCACAGAGCCAGGAAGCTTCACGAGATACCTCGCAAGGACGGTGACAACTTCAGCAAGCACCGGACCTCTTTCTTTGAACACAATAGGACCATCTCGGCGGTGTCCTAGCCGGACCTCAGGCTGGCGGTTCACTGCTCTCTCAAGTCTAAGGTCTTCGGTGTCTTCGTCGTCAACATCAAAGGTATCGAAGTTATAGGTTTCATCAAGCTCGGAGTGAATGGGAATAGTGTTTGAAGGTAAGCTCGGAGCTTATGGAGCTTGGCAGATGTTTCCGCGTCCATTGTATCGACACTGCTGGGCTCGGCAGTGAGAGGTGGACAAGACTTGTGTTACTATTCAATCAAAGTTTTCATTTGCCCTACTGTTGTGCTACGGAGCTAATAAGCTCTCGCAAGCTTCCCGCTCTGAGCCGACATGGGATCACGTGCTCAACCTATTTAAGATCCTTCCCTGTCTTTGACCGGTAAAATATCGTGAATGACAGGTGTAAATCAAGCACGGTAAATTTACACCACCCACTTTTACCGAACACTAACTGTCACTCTTTCTGAAGTACTCAGTCAGACTTGAATTGGCGCCCAAGTATTCACCAAGTCGGCTTCTATGCTGTCGGAGAGTTGAAGAGGGAATAGCGATTCCTTCCTAGAAGACTTGGGGAGCCTATGGGACCAGAATGCCACGCATGGACATTTTGGCCCGTCCAAGCATCAACGATATGTGACAGTGGCGGTGTGTGCTGACTCAGCTGATTTGATGACTGCACTCGGCACCGGCCCGCGCAGTCTCCTTACGGGGATTCAGAAAGTTTCGTCGAATGACTGGAATCCAACACCTGAAATTCGAACGAACATCGCGCAGTCTCGTCACACGGTCAGACGGGTGGGAATTCAAATATTCAAATGTGAACGACATAGTATTCTCGGGCTCAGTAGAGCTATCAATTTGTTGTCCACTCAGGGAAGGCTTTACTACAATAATCCACGCCAGGTGGCCAACTGTGCGTGTCATCAAACAGAAGCTGACGACCCTGTGCACCCCAGTGACTAAGACGACAGTGATTTTAGCTGAAACAATCTAGATTGTGGGGTTTTTTTTTTTTTGAGGGAGAGAGAATGATTCAGCAGATCCGATGCTGACTGTTGAGACAACGTCATGTCAAGGCCGAAGACACGTCATGAGGCTGTGATTTCCAAAGGGTTGTGTTCCGGCTCCAGGTTGGTATTAAATAGCAGAGGTACGACGACCCACTGATCCACGTCACTCATCATCGACTCTACTAGTCATACAATACAATGGCTCCGATCGGTACCCTCTGGGGCGACATTGCTCAGCGTCAAACCAAAGTCGTGCGTCCACCCTTCCTCCAAATCACGGGCGTACTTTTTTTTTTATACATTTGAAATAGATTCTCAGTGTTGCAGAACTCAACGGCCTTGAGATAACACTTCCGGTTTCTCAGTTCAATTTTACGAACAAACCTGAAGAATTTCTGACCAAGTTCCGCCACGGAAAGGTTCCAGCTTTTGAGAATTTGGAGGGATGGAAGTTGTTTGAAGGCGCTGCAATCGCACGCTATTGTGAGCATTTTTTTTTGCCTTGGCATTCTGGTGGACAATAGTTTCCTTGTTTTTAGTGAGTGAAATTGGCGGAAAAGTCAAGCTGCTGGGCTCGAACGCTAAAGAAGACGCCGTCATAGACCAGTGGGTGCACTTTGCAGAGCATGAGATCGGAGTACCCGCGCAGAATGCGCTTCTTCTTGTCTTTGGCTTAGCTGGTCCGTTCCAGCGTGAGGTGAGATGCAGGTGTCCCACTTGCGCAGCAGACAATCTGATCATCGGTGCGCACCTTGATAGACACTCGACAAACATGTCACGTCCTTGCATCGCGGGTTGGCCTATCTCGAGGCTCACCTCGCGACCCGTCCTTCTGGTTATGTGGCATTGGACTCGCTAAGCCTCGCTGATCTCGTTCTTGCCGGTGTGATCCTCCAGGCGAGGCGCGTGTCGCTTGGGACTGCAGAGATAACCCGATACCCCAAGGTGTTTGCACATTTCACAAAGGTGACTGAGGACGAGAGGGTGAAGCATCTATGGGGAGCAGAGAGAATGCCCTTCGTAGAGGTTGCTATTACTGAACCTAGGCCATTCTCGGTAGCTTAGATTTACCTGCTTGCCCGTCGAAACAGTACCTCAAATTTATTTTCCAACATCTTTACAATGTTCCGGTCGCCTGTTCCACCTCAATTCTATCTAATACAATTCTTCGGATGAGATCTTCATTGCTTTCGCCATGGAATCAAGTTTATGATGTTGCCTCTCGCGATGAGCAAGGAGCAAAAGGTATTTGGCCAAGGCTTCGTCAGTGTATTCCAGAGTTTAGGCACCATTGCATAGAGAGGCTAGAGAGTCATGGGTTGATGAGTGCAGAACAGCATGGTGATGCCGCTGGAACTTGAATCGGCTACACCTACAAGGCCTTAGCTGATGGATTGTGGGAAAATTAACAGACGCGAACAAGGTGTGTGCCTTTGTCACCTGAGCTAGTTCTCTTGGATAGATCTTCACCAGGTGATCGAGTTTGATCCATTGTCTCCATGGGAATACGAGAAAAAGTTGCACCTGCAGGGAGGTTATCAAAACGTTATCAATGCATTCGAGGAGATGCTCCAGAGAATGCCTAGTCGTCTGATCCGTGGCGACTGTGTTGCATCATCCTGAAATCCATCTACTGATCTTGTTAGTACTACTATAAATCCTGGGATTACAAGAGCAAATATCATATGCCATCCGTCTCACGCGATTACTACTCAATGCCAACACTAACTCTGGCCGGCTTTGCAACAAATCAAAACAAGCTGGACGTAACCTCTCGTTCGCGTCGTGGAGACCTGATGCGAAGCATTTGGAACAAGCGGGCCTGGACATCGCAGGAAGTATCCTTCAAGGGTAGTCCAATTCTACACCAAGGACTGGATCCCTTACATGAACCTCGACATTCCGAGCCATGAGTCACCTGAGATCATCTCCGAGTTAGAAGACGCAACGGGTGTCTCAGCACGGGTGTTGATGGCACTTGAACATCGCCTGGATTATATACGAGAGAAGTTCTGTTTAGCATCGAAACGGGAAACGACACTCGTCGAGGATCCGGCATACTCATTACCGGAATATTCTCGATGTCGTTGCAGGTTGTATATGGCGAGGGAGACCAAGCACTCAGACGACTGTTGGTACAGCTACTCACTAGCCCGGGAGACACGAGCATCTTTACATGGACTGAAAAATCTGACAATTTCAATAGCTGTCTACCGGTTAGCATCACCGTATTTAACCGACTTCTACCCTCATCCAACCTGGTCGCCATCCCAAGCGCGGAAACGGAGCAGCTCACTGCGGGGCTGCGTGTCTCTTTGTTCAATCTCGCTTTGGTCATGACATTATAGCTGCATGAGCTCACCGCGGCATTATTTTTTTCGGGACAGAATTTTCAGAACAAAGAATGAAGCTTCCGTGCCAAACCGGGGGCTGTTGTAACAACTCGGAATGTGTTGGGATGTGTGCTTCGAGCCCAAACAGGTGCACTTAGGGTTGTGGAGATCAGAACTGAGGAAGAAGGTTTCTCAATTCAATCCTCTATATCTCGTTTACCTGTGGATCGACTTTCTTCTCGACCAACAGCCTGTGGGACGTGTAACTGAGACGATACCTGAAAACACTGGTGATCAATCTTCTTCTATAGACGATCCATTTTCGTCCCCTGACCCTTCCAATGTCCCCTCTGCAGCCCCGAAACGATGAACAGGTGTGCTCGCTTCTGGTGGTGGACCACCGTTTGTTGTATGGACTGCCACACGCCCCGGAGATGCAGGATCTCTCCTGCACAATCAGGTGCGAGCCCTACAAGTTATTACTCGCCTGAGACGACCGTTTGGTGCACTGCTGCTCACACCAAACCCTGGTCAAGTACCGGAGGGTTACTGCAGAGAGCCTTATCACGGTGCAGGCTGAGGAGACCACACCTACCGTGCTGAACAGGCTATATCGAGCGTGCGCGTACTAGGTGTCCTTTAACGGGAGCCAATCGATTGCAGAGCACTACACGTGGCATTGATATGTGTACTTATCCATCATATGAACAATCCGAGACCTCACCTCGGCACGGGCTTCATTGCCTTTTGCCATACCCTTCTTTTATGTGTTACTGTCGTCGGAATCACATAGGGACCTATCTGACAATATAGGGACTGAGTGTCGACGAGAATCGTGGGGTATATAATGGTGCGATCTACTTCAAGGAAGGAGATGCCATTTATCAGACGGATCGACTAGGCATCTCCAGGGCGAAGTAGCATTTGGTGAGTGAAGACTGTTGGTCTTGCAGATGCCGTGCCCGTCATATAAACATGATTGTCACGAAGCTCCACTGAAATTGGGAACACAGTTCATCTGAAGAAGCGCTGAGAACATAGAGCGTGGGCACGGATGTATATATCAACGAAGGACAGACGGTTACTGACTCTCACCACAATGTCGACAATGACCGGTACGTATTGACAAGATGAGACAGCAGTGACACTGACAGCTGAACAAGACCACTCCCAGCCCATCAAAATCGAGGCCGGTTTGAGCACAAATGCTGTAACATTCTCAGCGAATGGCGAGTATGTCCTGGGCAATGCTCAACACAGCAACGTTGGAATGTGGTGCGCGCATGACGGCCAACAAGTGGCAACGATGAAAGCGGAGCGGGTCCTCTGTCTTGCCGTGTCAAAGGACGGCGGGTGGATTGCAGCGGGAACATTCTATGGAAAAGTGTTCGTGTGGGACGCTGAAACACACATAAAAGTTTTTGAACACAGCCAGGACGCCAGAAACATCACTGCGGTCGATTTCTCGCCGGATTCGACTCGACTGGTGTCTGCATCGTGGAATGGCACAGCTATAGTTTGGGACGTCGCCGTAGCCAAACAAGCGCGAATACTCTGGCACCATGATCCAGTTTTAACTGCAAAATACTCACCCAAGGGGGACCGTATAGCGACAGCGACTCACCGTGGGTCCGTTCAAGTCTGGGACAGTGATGACGGTTGCCTGGTCATAGACATCCCGGTACAAGTAACCTCACCCCTCAACAAGGGTCTCCTGTGGTTCAACGACCACCTCTTTGTCATAACCAGTACTACGATCAAGCGGCTGGACCCGTCCTCTGGGTCAACAATCTCGGAATGGCAAGTCCCTGATAGTGAACATGGATCCTGCATTGCACTACCAAAGCATGGCGAATTCATTGTGCACTCGACAACGCATGCGCTCACATTTTGGGACTTGTCGACCCATTCGCAACTCGGTATTATCCAACACTCTTATGACGTCCAATCGATCGCGCTCTCCCCTGACGACCGGCTTCTTGCAATTGGTGATGAGAATGGGAACATCACCATCCAAAGTCTCTCTCGCATCACTGTGAGCACCATGTCACGTTGGATTATCATGTATCTAAACGATTCTCTTGTTCCACTCCTCCTTTCAAACAGGCTTCAATTCCATTGTCTTATCTACACCCCACCTTTAGAGAGCCGAACATTCAGATCGACAACACTATTCTCAACTCATGGCAGAATGACCACCTTGAAAACACAGAGGCGTTGTTGACAGCGGCGATTCAAGAGTCTCTGGATTTAGACCACCATCTTCTCGCTAGCCGAGCTCTTGTACGGGCTCGGTTGCGACGCTGCGACGAAGCGCTCATTGATGCCGACATGGTACTTCCTGCTTCTCTCTCACATGCATGGATGGTGATCTTGGTTTATCCCAAGGCCCTAGATATTCAACCGTCTATTGTTGCCTATACCGCGAAGAGTATAGCGTATATCTGCAAGGGTGAACGGCATGCAGCCTATCGGACCTGTGACATTGCATTTGAGCACTTTCATTCATCTCATGTTACCCTTCTCCTTGTTGTCAAGGTGTGCGATTTTTCGTCCTGGTTTTCAATGACTTGTTCAAATTCCTTTTAGGCTCTCATCGTATTTATGGCGGGAGAGCACCTTGATGCAATATCCCGAATGGATGACATCATCGCGAAGGTCCCATTCAATTCGGTTTGTAATTCTATTCAGGTATGTGCGCCACATGCTACCTTGTGGCAAGTATCGCACTTGACACTTTCGAAAGGCGCACATGTATCTCCTTATTGGAAACACAGAAATGGAACATGGTAATTACAACAGCGCGACACATGCATTCGAGCGCGCACGCGCGCAAACACGACATTTCCAGATCCAACCACTTTTGGTGATTTCACTCGTAGGCCTCCTAGTCGATGTACTGCAGTATGTCGAAAATCACTTGCTGTTGGTTCTGACAGATATCGGGTTGGAAATTTGATAATCTCAACATCATAGTTCGACAACGTCTATGTGAAGCCTTACGTGCAGCAGCTCGCCAGAAGGATGCAGGAGAATCTCTTCTCGAGATGACAAATACCCTTGGCAAAGATGTCTATATGAATGAACCCATAACAGAATGGGTTTCGGGTGAGTTGATCCTCCTTCATTCGTTTTTCGTGTGTTCAAGGTTCTCTGCAGACTTTACGGGACGATGCCTCGCCGGTCACGAGAGTGATGGTGACATTGTCCTGAATATATCGTTGCTGAGGGAGTGGGCAGAAGCAAAGCTTGTTGTCGATTCGTGGCAAATTGCTTTGCAATCTGCTGTTGGTGTGAGTATCTCTTTTTTTTCTCGTCATTAATACTCATTCCGTGGACCGGTCACTGTTTCGAAGTTCGTCATCTCGAGATTTATGGTCTACCAAATGATCTGCGAACGTCTCGAAGCAATTGACCAGACATTAGATGCCAGCGAGTGTTTTCGCCAGATGGAGAAGGAATTGACAGAGCAGTCAAGCACCCGTGAGCAGCTGGAATGGACCCTTGGTGAGGATATATTAATTGATATATCATGTAGGTGTGTCGTTTGTCTGACCACCATGTTCCAGAGTTTAAACGACGTTGCGTAAAGAAGCTAGAAAGTCGTGGTGATGCCGCAATGGGCGCCGAACGGCATAGTGATGCCATCTCCTATTATTCAGCTTCACTGGCACTCGGACCAGTCGCACCACAAGACTTGTTCGTCAAGCGAAGCAAGGCATATGTAGCTAATGGTTTGTTCGAGGAGGCATTGCAAGATGCAAACAGGGTGCGTCTCGTTTTGCGCACGGGCTAGTTATCGCTAATAGATCACTGGCAGGTGATCGAGCTTGATCCGCTGTCTCCATGGGGCTTCGAGAGGAAGCATGTCGCATTGCACATGGGAGGAGATTATCAGAATGCCATTAGAGCATTTGAGGAGATGCTCTCAAGGGTGTTGAAGTCGTCTGACCCACAGATTCGCGGTGAGGGCGGTGTCGATATGGTACCGAAGTCCATCCACTCATCTCGTCCTTCAGCAAATCATCGCAAATATGTAAATCCAGGAGACACGAGAGAAGTCATTCGGAGGGCTGTTCAGGATGCGGTTCGTGACTCACCCCGAGTACTTATCGACACCAACACTGGCCGGCTTTGCGACAAATCGGAACAGGCTGCATCCTTCGAGTCACTCCCCGTCTATGATCAGTTGATCTCCTCCATGACGATCCATATCGATGATGTTCGTATCCGCCATGACGTTGCAGAGTACTATCGTTATGCGATGTTCTCCCACAAGTGGGAAGACAATGAACCTCTATTTGAGACAGTGATGCACACCGCTGTCTATGACCTCGAAATATGTCACACGCATGACAAACTGCGGGCGTTCTGCAAGACTGTGAAGGACGCCAAGTTGCACTGGGCTTGGAGTGATACGTGTTGCATCAACAAAGGGGATCATTTCGTCCTCCAAGAAGCACTTGTTTCGATGTTCAAGTGGTACCAGGGGTCTGCCCTGACTGTTGTTTTTCTCTGTGATGTTCCTTCCTTATCGCAACGCGGGGGTCTGCTAAAGTGCATTTGGAACAGCAGAGCGTGGACATTGCAGGAGTATCATGCTTCCAAGGTAGTGCGGTTCTACAGCAAGGACTGGTCACCATACATGAACATCGACATTCCGAATCACAAGGAGTCGCTCGAGATCATCTCTGAAATGGAGCAGGCGACGGGTGTTTCAGCAGGAGCATTGATGACAATCCAACCTGGCTTGGACGACATACGGGAGAAGCTCTGTTTAGCTTCGCGACGAGAGACAACGCTTGCCGAGGATGCAGCGTACTCCTTGTTCGGGATATTCTCGATGTCGTTGCCGGTTGTATACGGTGAGGGAGACCACGCTCTCGGGCGGCTGTTGGCGCAGCTCCTCACCAGCTCGGGAGACACGAGCATCCTTGCGTGGACCGGCAAATCGGGAAGCTTCAATAGCTGTCTCCCAGTCAATATTACGGTGTTCGGCCAGCTGCCATCCCTACACATTCCAGTCGCTATCTCGACATTGAAATGGAGCGGATCGTCGCGAGGTTACGTGCTTCTTCGCTCAATCTCGTGTCACTCATACAGCTGTATGATCGACTTCATGAACTGTCAGTAGCGTCATTTTCGGGCCAACGATTGAAGCTTCCATGTCTTGTTTTTAAACTCGGGGCTGCCACAGCTACCCGGAATGCGGGGGGACGTGTTTTCCGTGCACAGACAGACGCGCTAGGAGTTGTGGAGATCAAAACCGAGGAAGACCTCTCCCGATTCAATTCTCTATGTCTCGTTCACCCATGGATCGACTTCCTCCTTGCCCAACAGCCTGTGGCGACCGTGATTGAAACGATAACTGAGGAGGGTGCTGACGATCGGTCTTCTTCGTTGGGCGACGTGCCTCCGTCCCTTGGTCCTTCCAGCTCCCCCTTGGCAGCACCGACATCACGAACGGCTCGGCTCGCTTCCCGGTTTGGACTGCCGTTCGGTGAACGAATTGCCACACGCACCGGAGATGTAGGATCTCTCCGGCCGCCGTCGACTGTATCGGAAGCAGACAAGCAGACACGAGCCCTACAAATGATTGCACGACTGAGACAACCATTCGGTGCACTGTTGCTCACGCCGAACCCAGGCAGAGTCGCAGCACATAGGAGGGTTGCAGCGGAGAGCTTTGTCCTGGTCCAAGTAGAGGAGATCACCCCCATGGTGCTGAATAAGCTGCTGAACAGTGTACGCGTGTTGGACGTCTTATGACGGGGGCCAGTGTCGGTTGTATGACATTCACATTTCCATTATGTTCGTTTCTCTTCGGTGAGCTTTCGAAACGGACTTTGCGAGTCCAGGGCTGAAATGGAGCAATCAAAATACACGGAGATGTGGGCCATGGAGTTCCCACTGATAATGTCTAAAGGGCGAGACATTTAAGTACGTCAAGCATGTTCAGATGTTCAAGACAATACAGTTCAAATGTCGTGCGTTGAGGAACTGTGTAAACGGGAGAATAGAAGGAATCGAATTTTGACGGTCACATCAGAAAGGCCAGACAGAGCATACGGTCTGTAAAGACTCAGCCTTTCATGGTTGACGCTGATATCTATGGGGATGTTTTTAAACCGCTCCAACGTCGATACGCGCTCGTATTGCGGGCATGCCTCCGGACCGACTCTGATTGTCGTCCAAAGAGATGGAATCGACAATGTCGGAAATCGCGCTTACCATGCTCGCCGTCTTCTGCTCAACCAAAGTCGGTTATGAATGTGTAGGAAAGGAGCCAGGTAGGAACGTCTCTGACGACGCAGATGTCACCTTTCAGAGGAAAGAAAATGTGACCTACAGAGAGTACATCAAGTTCTCCTCCAGCTCTACCGGGTTTGTGCGATTGACATTCCCATTCTCGAAACATTATAACTTGGTATGTAGCATCAGAAGTTAGCATAGACAAGCCAAGGAAGTATTGACCAGCTCTGCAGAGCAGTCTAATGGGATCGGTGGGCGCTGTATCTGTTTCTAACAGGGTGCTCCTGTGGATGCGACCATGGAATCATCCGATACGTTCAGGCATTGTCTACATGAGCAGACCTTCCTATGGACTGCACTGGAGGGTAAGATACAGTACGTTGATCAGGCTCACCAGTTTCCTCACCTGTTTCTGTCAACAACACTGTCATCATCATCATCATCATCATCATCGATCAAATCAGAATATAGACACATTTTAGATTCATGACAACATCCCAACCTTTTTGTTGTAATAGCATATCTAATAAAGCTAACCAAGACAAGGTGAAACAAGCCATATCTTCTTGATCAACAAAAAGGGACAAGCATGATGACTTGTGTGTATGTGTATAGACTGGACTGAAAAAAAAAAAATACAATGATGGAATGGCTACAGTAATGACTGGAAATGCAGAGAGAAAACAACGTAAAGGGAAACACAAAAGCATGAGACGAGCAATGACAGAAAGGAAGGCATAGACAGACGAGGTCGCGCTGCGGCGTCATGCGTCACACAAGTCCGAAGGACCAGTGGACGTCGAGAATCGAGGTCAAGGGAGGGGGGAGGGTGGCGCGTCAACAAACAACGCGCACTCTACATGCGATAATGCCTGGTGAACGACAAACAGATGTGTGCATAGATTCGATGCTGGGTCGACCAAAACGAGGGGAAAGACGCGAATGATGATGCGAAAGACGGATACAGAGAAAGCAATGCTAGCACGAGAGGAAATGCTATCACACGGGACCTCTACCAACTCCCAATCAGCGCCTCTCAACCAAACATGCAACCGTTCACCACTCACCCGCGGGTCAAGGCACCACACCCACCACGATGCCGGTCAGGACACCCGAAATCACTGCCCCAACGAGCGCAGCCCGAACAACTACCTCCCACTGCGCACGCTTCACCACTGGGGACTGCACCTGCGTCAGCGGCGCCGCGAACGCGGGCACGCCCTCCGTAAACGACGGTATCAACATCGCAAACGAGAACCTCTTCTTCGGCCGCTTTGCCGCCAACGACACGTCTGAAAACGACGCCTCGCCCTTTTCGTCGGCGGATAAAGGATACGTCCGTTGGTTGCACTTGTATTGGGTGCGTCCGACAAAATGGCCGACACCGAGCGTGGCAGACGATGACAAGGAAGACGTGGGCACAGACGGATCCGAGGTGACCACCGCAGGCATTGACGCGCCCTCGGCCCCAGCCCCGCTCTCCCGACGACGCGCGCTACCGCTCCGATGTGATGGCGGCAGTGCATCAAAGTCAAAATGACACGCACTCCGCTGGCTGCGCACACTCCGCGTCGTCGGCTCGTTCAGACTACTTGTCGTGCCATCATCGCCGCACCCAGTGTGGATGAATCCCGCTGTTGGCCCGTACTCGCACGGGCTCTTTTCACTACTCTTCCGTACTGCGTGACTTGGATCTACCACCACGCTGGGACTACTCCCCATAGCAGCAGCGGCCGTTCGCGACCGCGTATGCGCCGGCTCCAAATACGCTAGCGAGGACGGTGGCGACAGACGATATTCAGGTCGGTGCAAACACGACGCGGTGGCAGGGCCCTCGGGCGCAGGCACGTCATCGAAGAGCGCAGGCGAGACGTCAATCTCGCCGCAACCCACCGAGAGCGGACAGACGTCATCGTCGTCGGATGCGCACGATTCGTACGACGTCGTCCGTGCTAGACTCGCGCTCGACAAGTGTGCCTGGGGCCGAATAGGGGTGACGAACGAGATGGGGGAATCCAGCGGGGGAGACGTCGACGATGTCGTGCGCGTAAGTTTCTCGGGGAGCGGTGCAGGTCGAGGCGGTACGAACGGCGGTTGATGGCGGGGCTGTGTCGGTTTGAAAGGCAAGGGAGACGAAATGAGCATCGGCATCGGGCGCGAAATCGTTGGTCGGGCGAGCTCAAACTTGCGCAGCTGCCGCAGGTCGCCAAAGAAATAAATCATGAGACAAATCTGGGGATCACTCAGTCGCGTGTCCGCGGGGTCACGTACGGTCGTTACTCACGCCCTGTAGACTGGCGATCAACACGGTCAGACCGAACCAGAGGCCCGGAAGGGCAGTCAGGCGCATCAAAACGCCATGCGGACCCACGTTCCAGCCTCCGGTGGTCACCACAAGCGGCAACACGCCGGCGACGAGCGTGATAAAACAGCCCGCGATGATACCGCACACGGCACGCTGCGAGCCGACGTTGGTGTACGCGGCACGGACGAACCGCTGGAGCGACTCGTTGAGCATGTTGCGCACCTCGATCGCAACCTCGGCAAAGACGGCGGGGTCGGGGTGCACGCTCTGCGAGTGCCAGAGCAACGACGGCCGGGGGTGGTCGTGAGGATGTGTGTGCACGGCGTGTGTATGCGGGTTGCAGTGGAACGGCGCGAGAATGTCGGAGGGGACGTTGAGCTCGTACTCGCCGTTGGGGGTGAAAAACGTCTGCTTGGCGCGGAGATAAAACATGGCGAGGGCAGGGTCGGGCGTGGGGGGTACGCAGAAATTGATGCGACGATGAGCCTTTGGAGACGTGAGATTGTCCATCTTGTGAAAGAGGGACGACTTTTCGCGCTGGACCCATGCCTGATAGCGGGCGGAGTAGTCCTTGAGCCAGAGAACAAAGTAGAGGTTTTCGGGTGCGTGCTCGACGTAGAGGAGGTATTCTTCGAGGTCCTTGAGGCCAATTGGGGGAAGATGGCGGCGCGCGAGGACGTCGTCGAGGCGGACGTCGAGGAACGGCGTGAGGCCACACGAGCGGACCTTGCCCACTGCGGGGGGTGGATTGCAGAGGCGGTACTGGAGGGCGATGAATTTGGTGGCAAGGAAGAGAGAGAGAGAGAGGGAGAGAGAGAGACTGACCGGGAGGGAGAGAAAGCCTCTGAGGGAGAGCCGCGACGGCGGGGGCTGGGCCATCGAAGGGGAGGCGACTTGGAGGAGGAGGAGGAGGAGCTGATAAAGCGCGGCCAACGAGAGCCTCGCGCTGCAATGCCGTAACCATCTCAGAGTCGAGTTCCGATCTCGGACACGGAAAAAATTAATTTTGTTGCCGTCATGCCGCAGAGCCAAACACACCAAAACATGGCAACGTATTATTATTATCGTCATCGGAACCTCTGCCGCTCGATGACCGACTTTTGGCGTGCATCCCGCGACACCCGCCTGTGTGGATGTGACTGGACTGAATCAGCCAGAACAACACACTCACCAGTAGTACTCCATCACGTCGCTCTGTCCGAGCTTGCGCAGAAAGTTCTCGTCGTGCGTAATGACGATCAGTTGGAAATTCGACAGGTTCTTGCGCTCGTGGATGATGCTGTGCGCTCGCTCAGTCTCCGCAAAACAAACACCGTATCGCCGCTCTGCTCACTCGACCAGACTCTCCGCCAGCGCATCAATGTTCTCAATGTCCAGCGCGTTCGTCGGCTCGTCCAACGCCAGGATCCCGCAGTTTTGCCCAAACGAGTCCGACAGCGCAAGCCGGATGATAATCGAAGCAAGCATCTTTTGCCCCGCCGAACACCGTCCGCGCATGTCCATCTCGACCTGGTCCTTCGTCATAACAACCTGGCCCGCAAGCTCAGCAACTGTCTCGCCATTCGCCCAAAGAAGCCCACCCGATAATTATACGACCGTTTCGACGCCCCGCCTTCCACATCCGACCGTATCTTAATTCCATCAATGTCTAGCCAAATCTTATCAGCGTCCTTTTCGGAATGTCTCTCTTCGTGGCTCACCTGTTCCCTGGTACGTCTTGTTCCACAAGTGTCGCATCGTGTCGTTCACTTCCTCCATCTTTAAACTGTGATACTTCATGATCGCGCTGCAAAACGTCACCGCTGACCCTATCAGCCGGGCAATGCCAACTCACTTGTCCAGCGCCTTCGCGTACTTTTCCAGGTCATTGTTGGCCATGTCCGACATCTGTTCGCGTGAGCGCGTCTAGTCCCAGCCCATCACAACCACCATCGAACTCTCACCTTGACTTTGACGAGCTGATCCGTATACCGCTTGTTGATGTCCTTGTACTCCCGCAAGTCCTTCTCCACCTGCTTCAACGTCTCGTTATGGGAGCTTATCTCACCACCAATGTGAGCATACTATACAAAGTCGGTCACACAATCGGAAAAAAAGCATGGCATCCGACCCACCTTGCTCTGCATCTCCGTCTCGCGCTGCTTCTCCGGCTGATACTTCTCCTCGAATGTGCGCTTCGCCTTGGCAGCCCCCTCCATGTCCTGTGCGCCAATCTCGGCCTGCGTCGCCTCAATGTCCTTGATGAGCCGTCGCATCCGCAGATTGTCCCGTAACCGCGACATCAAGCTCCCTCCCTCGTTAATCTCCCGGTCGATCCTGGCCACCGTCTCGCGCACGCTCTCGATCTTGATTCCGAGCTCCGTGATCGCTCCTTCGTACTGCTCAATCTTGCCCGCACACTCTGTTAACAACTGCCCGCGTTTTTCGCGGACGTACCTGAGAGGGTCGGTCAAAAAAAGGGGGGGTAGAGGAACATGGAAACACGCGTACCGATCGACCATCTTGCTGATATTATCAAGCTTATCCACGCTCATGTTTATTTCCTGCGTGGTCCTCTGCGCCGAGACCATCTTCGTACTCAGCTCCGCCTGGACCTGTTGATGTTTCTGTTCCAGACGCTGAATGGGCGCCTGCGCCTCCGCGAGCTTCCCGTCCAGGTCCTAGCACACCACGGCGTCAACTCCCCGACGGGACGTGTTTCAAAACGACTGACCTTGAGCTTGGCACTCAGCGTACTGATCTCATTTGTCATGACGACGATTCGTTCTTCCATCACGTCCTTGTCCCGGATCTGATTCGAGAGCGCGTTTTCCTTCTTTTCCATAGAATGAAGATCACCCTCGTACGTCCGGAGTGCCGAGTGCTGGCGATCGCGCTCGGTCATGATAGCCTGTCGCTCCCGCTCGTTTGCACGACTATTAGGCATGGAGGATCAACAAAAAATTTGCTCGCAACGACGGAGAGCGCTCACATCTCATTTGACAGGGCATCTAACTCAGTCTGCACGTCATCGGCCGTCTTGCTACTCCCAGTCGCGCTCAGTTCCTCTAAATTTGCAATGTCGGCGTTTAGCCGTTCGATCTCTGTCTGGTTCTTTGTGATGGCCGCCGCATGCTGTTTCAGCGTGGCCAGATCCCGCACATCTTTCTTGATCTCGTTGACCTTTTGCAGAGCCTGCCAGTCACGCGTGGGTTATTGAGCATCCTGCATACCCACCAGTGAACGTGACACACTTGCTCGGACTGCTCGCTCGCAGTGGGAATCTCGGATTCAGCCGTCTTGATCTGCTTCTCGAGCGCTGGGATATCGCCGTTCTTCACCCGATCCCTCGACGCCTGGAGCGGCAAGATGTCTTCCAGCCGGGACAGCTCTTTTTGCCACAGCTTGAGCTGGTTGGCCTCGTCCGCGATCACCTCGGGCGAATTCTTGCGGATTTGTTCCTTGAGCTGCACACGAGGGTCAGTTTGAAACTTGATCCCAAATATTACCTGCGTACGTATTTCTCAAACACGGCGAGCTCCCGGTCGTCCATGTGCCGATTGCACGCTTGGCATGTCCTCTTTGCCTTGCCGAAGCGAAGGAACGTCTCGTATACCTCGACCATGCCAGCTTTGCCGCCCGCTTCGCTGTTTGGAAGCACATATATGCACGTCAGTACATCGAACAAGAATAGGTCGCTTACCTAGTGAGATCTGCAACATTACGTCGTGCGTCCGCGAGCGCATCATTCAAGGGGACACCCCCGATGGTGCGTTCCTTTAGTATTTTATCCAGCTCTGCATGTCATCAACCACGATAACGGTTACTCAAGGGGACGAAGGAAAAAAGTAACGTACGCTTGAGCTCATCTCGCTTGGTCTTGAGTTGCGATTGCGCTTGCGAGAGCGTGGTTTCGGCCGTCTGTAATGTCTTGTTCAGGGTCGCTAGCTCACTCTCTGCCTCTGCAAGCTCGTAATCCTTGTCCCTAGACCAACATGTCATTCGCGAAAGAAGTCGTCGCACAGAACCACGCGCTAACAGACCTCGAAACGTGGTCAATCTCGCGCTCCATATTCTCCGCGCGTGCGTCCTTGCCGACCAGCTTCCGGTACTTGGAATTGCACATCTCAAGCCTGCAAAAAGGAGACATCTGTCAGCATCCCCAACTGAACATCCCCTAACTCTCTACGCACGTGTTCTTAACCTCGAGGGTCCTGCTTCTGACTTCCGACCGCTTCAAATCCAGCCTCGCTCTCGCGTCCGCCTGCAAGCTCAACCCCCTAAGCTCGACATTCAGACCGTCCCGCTTGTCCTCCATCGCGCGCGCCTTGGACGCCCGCTCGCTCAAGCGCTCCTCAAAGTTAGCTTCCTTGATGTCCCGCTTGAGCTTTTCGAGCCGCAGCCTCTTCTCTTCGATATCCCCCGCCAACGTGCGAAGCTCCGAAGCCAGACCTTGCATCATCTCGACCGCCGATTCTGCCCTCGATATCGCCTCTTGCTTCTCTTTCTAGAGCAAAAATCAATGACCATAATAGAAAGAAACAGGAAAGAAACAGACGATCTGCTCCCGGGCATTTCCCCGCTGCATCTTCAAGCTCTCGACCTCGGTGTGTAGCTGTCTCGACGCTCGATTGAACTCGTCGTTCTTAGCGCGTATCTCGTTCTGGAGCTTGTCGTACTCGGCACGCTGCTTGTTCTGCAGCTCCCCAAGGCGGTGCATGAACTCGTTAACCTTGTCCCGCTCGAGCGGGGTGTGGTTGTATCCCTTGATGTGGTGCTTGTCGCTGATCTCGCGAATGAGCTCCTCGCGTTCGGTCAAGCGACGGTCGTGCGCCTGTCATGTAACACGTAGTTAGAAACGCCACTGTGCAGTAAATTCGATTCGTGCCTTGGCCTCGGCAGCCAGTTCGCCATGCTCGTTAACGAGTTCGACGTGCACACGCCGCGCTTTTGCAAGGTCATCTTCGAGATCCTGTCGATCCGACTCGTGCCTTCTACGATTCTGCCTCTGTTTGGAAACGTTCTCGTCAAAGTTACGCAGACGTGACAGCAGTTCCTCGTCGCACCCTGTGGAAATCCAGTCGAGTCGACCTATGTCCGCGGCAAGTATCAGCGTACCTTCAATCTCCTGGACGGTTTCCCGCACTTCCAAGAGCTCCTGCTGATAATGCTCCTTCTTCTGCTGCAAATTCTCCACCTTGACATACACCTCCCGGAACTTCGTCGCAGACTCGTAGAATTTTGCATTGTTCTTGACAAGCACTTCATACTGCGCCTTGCATTCCTCGTACTGCAGCTGCTTGGACGTGATGGTGTTGTTGAGTTCGACTATCCGCGTGTGGAGCTTGTCTGCGTGGGCCTTTTCCTTGGCGAGCGACTCGAGGCGTTCCTTGTCGGCTTTGAGATCCGCGACGCGGTCTTTGCGAAGCGTCTTGATAGAATCGAGCGCTTTCGTATACCTGCAGACAGTCATCGAGGGACGTGGACTATATAGACTCGCGAAACGCACCTCGTCGCCTCGAAAATGTCGTCAAACTTCTTCTTGAGCGCAGCAGGTTCAGCGAGGGGCCACCATGAGTCCTCTTGGTGACAGAAGATAACGTTTTCGAGCACAGACTTGGACACGCCCAGCAAGTGTGGAATCTCGGCGTCCATCTCGGCGCACTTGGTCGAAATTACCCCCCTCTGCATACATCGTCAAACACTTGCTCATTGGAGAGAAACAATACTACATACCTTGCCCCCCTTTTCAGCATTGCTATCTGCTAAACCAAGGATACTCTCGAGGGTCTTCATCGTCAACCCCGTCTTCTTGGCCGTGACTGACAGATTCCTCACAACGAGCATCCGTTGTCCATTCGCCGCATGGAACCGCAGCTTGACCTGCGCCTTGACCTCCTTCTCGTTCGCCATCTTTGGGTCGTGCACAAATGCGCCACCACGCGTGTTGGGGGGCTGATCGCCCGTCGTGGCGTACTTGAGACACTCGATAATCGTCGTCTTGCCGCTCCCATTGTGTCCGACAATGACCGTGACGGGCGAGAAAAATTCAATGACAGAGACTTGCTTGTCGTCAAAGGAACGAATCCCTCGAATTGCGAGCTTGTTCAGGCTCGACATTCTCCTCGTCGCGTAACGCCAAAAGGAGAGACGCGCTAATGTCACGCGCATTGTCACGTTTCGCACGACTGAGCTAGTGGGACATTGGCCAAGACACATCCAACCAACCAGGATATGATGAGTCTTACACCAGAGCCTCAACCCAACCCATCGTGCAGCACGCGTCTTGATTCCGATTCCAAATCTTGCCAACTACATGCACCATATCGGTAGTGAGTACAGTCAGTTTGCCATCTGAAATTCCAGCATCCACTAGGTAGCCCTTTGCCACAACATCTCCAGATCTTCCCCTCATTGTCATGACTTCTATGTCCCTGCACATTCAGATTGGAGACTCAG
>JBBPUK010000133.1:4911-54408 GCA_038094635.1 Tylopilus cervinicoccineus
GCAAGTGAAAAAGGTGCGCATTTATGCGGGCCTCCAGCGCTATGGCTGATCGTGCTTGCTGCATAGATGGAAGTGACACAACACGCTCGTTACACTTGCACGTTTTGCGGCAAGGCAAGCATCTCCTTTGCCTGTTGACAAACGTACCTGACCATCAAATTCAACAGGACTCTGTCAAGCGTACGGCGGTCGGTATCTGGCATTGCCGTTCATGCAAAAAGACGATCGCCGGTGGTGCTTGGACGGTGACAACGACCGCAGCAGCTACAGTACGGAGGTGAGCGATATCCAAGCTTGGATGATCTCGTACTAACCTGACATAGCACGGTTCGTCGCCTGCGTGAGCTCACGGAGGCATGAGATGCACGGGCTCTCGTTTTTGCATGCTTTCGTCGTGTTTTACATATATTCACCCGATCACTATGCCTCATGATGGAAAAGATAATGATCCATGTTGGTGTCCTTCACAGCGGATCGCAAAAATACATTTATTCAAAAGTAAACGGAAAACAAATGCAGGTGCGAAATGCGACGAATCCATGTCAGAGACCAGTTTCCGGTCTGTCTTCTGGAGTGGGGCCGTTGTCTTCCTCGTCATGAGCGTCCTCGTCCTCTGAATCAGTGACACTGTCGTCGTCACTCTCTTCTTCGCTCTCATTGAACATGAGAGATATGTACTCGTCGCCAAGCTGGGCATCTTGGACCGAGATCTGCTGTGAACTCCAAGTATTGTTAGAAGTGTCATTAGAACCAGAGGTGACCGCAGCGGCTGCGTTCTCAAGAGGAGCATCAATCTTGACGGTGGTTGTTGGAGTCGGTACCTTGCGGTTGCGATTTGCACGGATGACATGCGGAAGCTTGCATCCCTTGGTCGAACAAGTGCCCTTTTCCGCAAAGTCTGGACATTCCCGGACATGTTGCGTCTGACAGTCGAGACCTTTGGAACAATACCCGAGTACTGCAAAGTCGCGACAGACGCCATGTCGCTGGCCCACGCGAACATGAGGGAACGGACAGTTATCCCGGGTACACCTCCCGTTGTTCGCAAAATGAACACAAAGGGGAGTGCGTTCCGGGATGGGGTCATGAGAAAGATTGCAGGACTCAGCGGTGTTGGGACAGTTGCCGTGCAAAAAGTGCCAACAGATCGCAATCTTGTTGGGGTCGTGCTGGTACATACACGTAAGACCACGGCTGCAGGCACCTGAACAGCCGCGGCATGAAGAGGGGGGTCTGTGTTGAGAACAGAACATTGGCGGGAAGCAATACGAGACGCACCTGTTGTGGTAAAACGGGGGCATGGTTTGTTGAGATATTTCATGCGCTTGTTGGGATGGCGGCCTCTGAAATGGGCAATGAGATTTGAACCGTCGCAGGAATTGTGGCGGTGGACAGACTGTGTTGGCCGACGAGTGTTGTCGAGGGTCATGTTGTGGTTCCTTGCTCTGTGTTGTCGGGTGCGAGAAGATACCTTTGGTTTGTAAGCTCGATGTGCAGGGATGCGGTGACCATGGGTCGTCCTTGAGAACCCTGTCGGCTGGGGGAGGGCTTTGACGGATGCCGAGGGGGGGTTGGGCACTAGATGGGGTGGATTGTATGCCGGCTTGGCTGCAGACGGTGAACAGAGACTCACGGCCCTTGCGAACGAGCGAACGGGAGGAAGACTCGAAGGTGACGCCGTCGATGACGATGTCGCGGGTCGAGGACGGGGCTTGCGTTGGTCTTGAGTGGGGACGAGATCGCTGCTTGTGCTGGTTGATTGCGCCTGTGGGCTGTGAGCAACGTCGAATGATGGTCATAGTGCTGAATGAACCTGTGAGACGGGCGATTTCCGCCTTGAGGGCCGCTGCGGACGTCGAGGGCATGGTGGAGGGGAAGGAAGCCGAGTTAGTTGGTAATTGGTAATCAACCACGACCATGTCTACTCGTCGGCTGTTCGTCCTCGCTCTACTCTCGTGTCTTCTCTGGCTCACGTCCCGCAAAACATCCCCGCCCGGTCTCGCTCCCTTTCTCGACGACAACGAGCTCACTGTCGTGTTGCCTGTCATCCAAAGCACCCTGGCTGGCTTGGATCAGCTGCTTGCACCGTTTCTTGCGCCCACAACCATCCTGCACGAGGTCGCAATTGTCTGCCCCGATTCTCTCGTCTCCGACACGCACCGTAAGCTCCGTGTTGTTCTGTTGAATGCTACACATGGCCATCCAAAAGTGTCCCTATATCCGTGGTCCGGCCGCACGCACCATCGTCAAGCGTCGCTCGAGGTCATCGCTCGGGTAAAGACGCGGTGGGTTCTTCTCCTCGACGAACACGCCTTCAGCCAGGTAGCCGAGTGCGACAGAGCATATCTGGTGCGCCCGCGTGCAGTCCATCTGCCTGTTGGACCTCGTGGATTCGCCGGATCGTCTCCCGATTGGTCTCAGCTCACACCCTCAGACCGCATCCAGCCCGCTGCGTTTCTCGTCCCTCCCTTTGTCGCTCCCTGCAGCCTTCTGGCGAGTGCGCCCCTTACCTCCTCCCCCTCCCTGATTTGGCCTGCACTAGGTACTTACATTGCGGAATCGACCCTCGCCCTGTTTGGCGGCATCGTCATCGGTACGGATATCTTGGATAGAACGACCTGTCACCCTGGGATGGAACTCGATGCCACCTTCTCCAGCGAGGAATCGGACGGCGATCCGGATTTTCATACTCTTGTTGATCTTGGCCCCATACCCAGAGGATTCTTTGTTTTGGTATTTCCCCGTAAAGAGGACCTCAGAAACTTCATTCCGGCGGCTTGCAAGCTCTATCGCCAAGAATATACCATTTTGGCATACCTTTATGACTCCATCGACAAAGCCGAGTTTCCGGGTATTGTCAATGATAGGAATTGTACTCTACCCTATTTTCACCGCTCGAAGAAGGCCCCTACCCTGTCCGATTGGCTAGACTCCCTTGGATTTGTGCCTGACATCGTATTTGGTTTGGACCATCAGGACTTTGTGTCCTCGACCTTCTCACTGATTTTGGAGCAACCCCCCTTTCTCAATACCACGCTGATCAGGCTTCCTCGCCAGCAGTTGTCATATACAGAGTGGATTGGCACTTTGACTCTCCATGAACTACGCCGTTCGTCTTCTCTTTCCCACAGATTGACCTTGCACTACTTCTGAAACAGACTGGAACGTTCCCGAAATCACTCTCAGCGTAATTACGAATAATCGACCACACTCACTCAGACGTCTGCTTGAATCGATCCAGCATGTGCTATTCTACGGTGACAAGGTTGACATACGTATAAATATGGATCAAACTTCCGACCCAGAGACTATGCGCATCGTGTATGATTTCGAATGGCTTCATGGCGATATTTTCCTTCACCATCGCGTCATCCATGGTGGCTTGCTCCCCGCTGTCGTCGAGTCGTGGTACCCACACTGCGACGACTCCTATGGTTTACTACTCGAGGACGACATCGAACTATCAACTCTATCCTATGCATGGGTCAAGATGGCGCTCTTGCGTTACAAGTTTTGTTCCTCTTCATCCGCGCGATTGCACGTCCTCACGTTTTTGTTAGATACGGAAAGTCCGGTCCGTCTTCAAAGCTCTTCGGGATCAGCCTCTACCAGCAGAAAGTCATCGAGCTCCGTCCTACAGGCCGCCAGCCATTCAATGCGCGCACGCTTCTTCGTGCCACTTCGTTCACCGATCCTTCTGTCCCCTACCTTTCCCAGATCCCATGCAGCTGGGGCGCACTCTACTTTCCCTCTCCCTGGCGCGAGTTCCATGACTACCTCTCCCTTCGTCTCTCCCAGTCCGCCCTCCCGATCAGTAGCACGGTTGTCCCAGGCGTGCGCTCCAACAAGTGGTCCAAGTCGTGGAAAAAGTACTTTATCGAGCTCGTCTATCTTCGTGGCTACGTCATGCTCTACCCAAACTATGACGATTTCGTGTCCTTATCGACGAACCATCTCGAGGTGGGATCGCACGTCAGGGACGAACCGGGCGAGATGTATCAGAAGAAGAAGCCCTTTTTTTCGCTCCCGCTGATGCATCTCTCGGGTGCGCTCCCGGAAGGGGAGATGGGCGCGGTGGTGCACGGTCCAAGGCTGTTAGACCTGCCTGGAGGGACGCTGCCTGAGTGGGATCGGCTTCCCGTATTGGACCTCCTCGGCGAGGTTTCTTCGATGGCGGCGATCCAGAAACGAGGCCACGAACGGAGTGCAGAGTTGGGCGCGTGTACCAGTGTCGAGTCGCTGCCTGCGAGCGTTCGAGACCTTTTCTGCCATGTCTCTCTCTAGTTCGGCAATTGCATTCTCTATTCCGTGTAAGCATGGTTTGAGCGCCCGACGGTGAGGGCAAAGATCCGAGACCACCCAGAAGTATGTAATTCCAGAAACACAAGACAATTTGGTCCTTCTAACTACTACGGAGCGATACCGAAAGCATTTCGAGCCTAAAATATGTATTACGCAGGGAAGAGTGGGAGGTGGGGGGGGGGGTTCCAAGACAAACCAACAACGAAGGGGAAAAAAAGTCCTACGTCTAGATCGTGATCTGCGAACTGTCCAAGCCCAGCGCGTGCAAAAATAAATTCACGTTGGCGAGCTTGGCTTCTCTGTCCTCCTCATCCACCATCCCCCACCCCTTTTGCGCGCTCGCCACGTTTTCGAGCACCTTTTCGCGCAGGCCAGCGACCAGCGTGGACTGCTGTTCTGCCGAGGCGTGGAGTGCCAGTGCAGCGAGGAATTGCCAGACAGGTTGGTCGAGCATCTCCGCGCCGGGAGGCTGCGGAGGCGTGCGACCGTGGATGTTGTGTTGCGTGGGCGTAGCGGCAAGCTGGAGGGCCCGTCGTGTAGAGGGGAAGAGCAGGAGCAAATGTGGTGCGAGAAGTTGGAACAAGTGATCAAACATGAGTTGCCTAGTAAACGAAATCAGATAAACCGTCTATGGCATCAACAACACGCGTACCATTGCTCGGCGTCCTCCTGTGTGAGAACCTCTGTCTCGGGAATACTCATTCCTTGCTTGATGATTTCCACTCGACTCATGAAAAGTGTCAGGATTGCAATGCCGGGCTACAATCTTTTGGTTATCGTGGTCCTGTAAAGTCAGCAGCACGTACCCTGGTCTGAGCAATCATCACCACATCACTCCTGTCCAGGAGCAACCCCAATAGTCCAGCGATAAGCCTCAGTTCCGCCTTGGCTACGACCGGCAAGATGCTCTGAAGAACACTCCCGAGGAAGGCTTGCGTTTGCCTCTCCACTTCATCTCTGTCGGGTGGGTTTGCATCACCATTGGCAGGAGGCGATCTGGTTTGTGCGTGGAGATGAGAGTCTTCGGGCAGATCAAGCAAGTGAGAATATTTGACGACGTCCAGCTGAGAAAAGCATGCGACGAGAAGGGTCAGAAGAGTAAGCATCCGAGGGGGTTGGATATGACGACTGAGCCTCGGCAAGATCTTTTTGCCTTTTGCCGGGGTGAGCAGTGAGATGAATGGATGGGGATCGCTGCACAGCCCAAGCATCAGTACGTTCTGCATTGCATGATGGGTCTAGCATAGAGCCTGACCTGGTCTCGAGGGGGACCATAACCTTCAACTCAACCCATATTTCCTCGACGAGGCTCTCATATTCCGCCTGCCTATGTGCATATTCAATTCCCATGAGCAACACCAATAACATGAAATTCAGGCTAACACGTACCAGGCGAAGACGGCTTCTTCGTCCTCTTCTGCTGGCTGGTTTCGCCTCAGTTGCTCAACATTAAGCACAAGATCATACAGTGACTCGATGGCAACAAGGACTTGGCGCCGGGTGAGGGGGTCTTTCCTCACCACGCCGTCCTGCTATAAGCAAGTCAATTATGTGGGAAAGAAGACGAGAATGAGAAAACCAACTTACGCCAGCTGCGTCGCCCAACGCTTCCCGTCCTAATTTCGCAGCCTCTCGCACAGCGCCGTCACTATCTTTACTGAGTCTGTGGCCCTGGCCATCCTCCTTCGAGATGTGCGGGTGCGTACCCGACAGTGTGGCAGCCGCATTGGCAGAGTCCACTTGCAATAGTTGACGCGGAGCAGCTTTATAGCTCCGTCCCGATGTTTTGCCGAGGGCTCCTTGGAGACTGTGGAGTGCTGGATGTCAAAACACGAGTCAGCGTTCGCCTCCGAACTGTCCAAAAATAATTCACAGTGCGACCCCTTCTCCTTTTCTCTCATCCTGGCGTTGCTAACGATCCTTTCCACTTGCGCCTCCATCTTTTGCATGGCACTCTGTCTCCTACCACCTGTTTTGTGTCCCGGCATACCCAACCCAACACCACCACCACTTCCGAATTTCAACACGCGTTCTGAATCCGCGCCTGGTTGGAGACCCATGCGAGAACGGAGAATAGCACCATAAACCTGTGCATAAAAGTCTTCTGCATAGGGATCTTGGGTGACGAGTTGCGATACTTGAATGCGAGTGATAAAATCCTTATCGGATTGTGTCATAAGGTCGTTATAGCGTGACTGCAGAAAAATGAGTTAGATTACATCGTTCTCGCGTGGAGACGGTGAGCATGATTGACCATGTGAGCAATCTTGGAGGCCTTTCTTCGTCGTTTTTCTTCCATCCGTTCAGTTTCCATGATCTTGCGCATAGCTTCTGCTCTGAGAGCCTCTTGCTCTGCCTGACTGATCCCTTGCATATCTCGCATAAATTCTGCCTGTGCCATTTCCGATAAAAGCCTCTGTTGAAGTTGGATACTCTGCGGCAAGAACTGGGCGTTCTGCTGGTTGATCAACGGTAGCTCCCCGCTCCCGCCCAGACTTGTAGCAAAGGGGGCAGTGGCAGGAGAGTGCGTGCGACGCTGCTGCAATGCCTGCAAGTCAGCGTAACTTGCCTGTCGACGAGCCTGGAGGGACGGCTGCTGCTGAAGTTGTGAAAGCTGCTGAGCGCGGAGTTGCCTCTCGAGCTCCTCCATTCTCAGGCGCTCCTGCAACTCCTTCAATCGCTCTTGCTGTTGTCTCTCTTGTTCTTGCTGAAGCATCAAGATCTGTTGCTGGTGTTGATGCTGCTGATGGAACCTGGGCGACTGCGTCCTCGGCAGCAGGCTCTGTGCTTGCGTGTGATGGGCCATGCGCGGGGGTGGGGTCACCTGCTGTTGATGTGCCTGGTGAAGACGGAGTTGCTGTTCTTGCTGGATGAGTTGCTGCTGCTGGAGTTGCAAAAGACGAAGGCGTTCCTGGTCTCGAAGCTGTTGTTGCTGTTGCTGTTGCAACAATCGCTGTTCCTCTGCTAATCTCAACTCTCGCTCCCGCAGCCTGAGCTCCGACTCCTGGCGTTCCCGAGCCTGCTGAACCACAAGCCTCATCTCGGCCTCGATCTCTTGCACGGTTCTGGCCCCGAGCAGATTGGCGCCATGTGAGATGGGCTGGTGGGGCTGGTGATCGGGCGTGCGATGATGATCCGCGAGCGCCTGTTGGCCATGGGCGAGAGAAGACGTCGCGGATGACGCAAGATGCCTAGACGTCGACGAGGGCCGATGATCCGCGACACGCGCTGCTCCATTGGTACCTCGAAGCATTGAGAACGGAGATCTGTCGTCCCAGATGGACTCGAGCGAATGTGGAGTGGGAGATGCGGGAGCAGGCGCTGGAGAGATGCCTACCCGCGATAGGGAAAGAGTATGCAGTGCATAAGTACAGGGACGGAAGACGTGGATTCAGAAGAGCAGGTCGCTTACCCCGCTCAGAGACCTTCGGAGCAGCATGAATACGCCCCTGGGCAGGCCTCAGAGATTCTTGGGGAGTTGCGCGGCGATCATGTCTTCCGCCAACTGAACCTGGGAGCGTTTGGTTTGAAAAATCGAAATCTTTGCCTGTGACGAAGAGTTTTTGGCGGGGTCCCCGTCAATGTTATCAGATCCAACAAGGCTGCGAGTTATATAGACTGACCGACGACGCTAGTACCGCCAAAAGTCTCGTCATTCAGCTCGTCACCGCCCTCTTGGAGGGCATCGCCAAGTCCGTCGTAACTCTCTTCCCCCCAAGTGTAGACCGCGAGGTCTTCTGTCTCTTGTAGCCCGCCCTCGAAGAATTTCCTCCTGTCGTGTTCTAGATCGTTGGTCTCGAAACCAAAGAAAGACATAGACGAGTGTGTTTTTTTTTCTTCCACCTCCAGGGAAGTGCGAGGGGATCGCTACGAAAAGTCGGCAATCACAGCAACGCACTTAGTTACATACTCATCTCGAGGATCCTTGTTCTGCGACAACGACACGACAAATAACACCACACAACTATCCTACTAGTCCGTCCATGAATACTTCTTGACCTCTTCGAGAAAGTCCAGCAGCGTGCTCGCACTCCACGCCTGTGTGTTGCACGAGTCTCGACAAAACGCTCCATCCCTGTTCGTTAGCTCTGGAAGCCCGGCCCAGGCGTCGCGTTGGATGTAATGCCGCGGTCCGAGCAGGGCCCGATGCAGGTGGTGGAGGGTTTGCAAGGGGTCCTAAAGAAACAGCATCAGCACCAGTGTGTCAACCGCACGAGCATGCGACGTACATCTTTCCCCACCCCTGCACGCATGTCAAAATAGAGATATGCTCTTAAGAAGTACCCAAGCGGCCACCCCCACTCTGGGCCCTGGTGCACTCTTGTTAGCAACGCAGACCCACTCCAGCGAAGCAACATACGTTGTGATAATTCCGCCCTTTGGCAATAGTCTTGTCTTGCGAATCATTCGAGTTATCGTAATAAGGGCGGTATTGCATATCGCTTGGGTCTAGCGTCTTCATCCCCATCGGTCCTCGCAAGATCTCGTCAGCGAGTCGGAGCGCCTGTAGAGCGTGTTTTCCATCGAACAATTCAGGAGCGACTGTCATCGCGATCGGAAAGTTAGGTCTGAACTGATAGTCGGACCATTCGCGTCCTCGCCCAGACCCGTAAACATCCTTGTAGATTCCCCGGCGGTTGACGAGTCTCGTATCAACGGCATATTGTGTGTCATCTGCAGGGTCTGTGGCGTGCGTTAGCAAGACCGACGTGGGTCGATAACCTGATTCATTACCCAAAGGAATGTAAAAGTAGCGCTCGAATGACTCTTGAATGAGGTCATTCCACTCCCCATACGTGACCAGTCTGTCCCTGCCGTCGACTGTTTCTAGAGTCAGCGAGGTTGAAGTCCAACACGGAAACAGCAACTTATCACCTAAAGCAACAACACCTTCAAAGGGAAAGCCTCCCTCCTGCGCTAGCCCATCTAACCACCTCAGTGTGCTCTTCACCAATCCCACAATTTCGACTGGAGCACCATCCCTCGGTGTTCCAGGAATACCATTTGTCCCAGCTTTCTTGCTCTCCCCCATCTTGTCCATCCATGTCCCACAATTGTATTCGCTCCCTCCGAAGATGAACCCCGTCTTCCAATCGACATAGATGTCAATATTAAACCCTGCCTCTTTCATTTGCATGTCGAGGCTCGGACCAGCGTTGTATTCACGGAAAGATATTCCTGATGCATGTCGTTGAAGAATCTCTTGGATAACTTCAGCGAGTGTGCTGGTATAGCCATATGCATGAGGGTCGTCCCATGCTACCCAACCGTCGTCTGCAGGGAAACGGCGCTGAACGGTTTCCGAAAGAATGGATATACCATTTGGGGCCATATTGACGTAGTCCTGGATATTTTGCAACATCCACCAAGGCGAATCGCGTGAGTTGTATCTGCACAAAGATTAACATCCACTTGTCGAGTAATTCATGTCCGGTCACGACGTACCGAGGATTCCTCACTGAATCCAACAAGTTTGGAATGAGGCCATGTTTTAGCGTCGACGCAAATGCTAAAATGTGCTTCCTCGCTCCCTCGTAGTTTCCTGTAGTCAAGAAAAGTCCCCTCAGCGAAATAAACACATCTCTGCCCCAGCACCTTGCCCATCCAGTGCTAAAATGGGGCAGTCCAGCAGCGAGTGATGGCGTGACTTTTCCAGGATCCAATGACGCTGACTGGACGATTCCATACATCTGTATAGCGCATAGGGCAAGATTTTGTGTAAAATCGTGTCCAGAAGACACGAACTCCGAGAACTGCTCTAAAGCGACGCTCCGGGCGGCTTTGTACGCTGTAGATATGGTGATAGCAAAAAACTTGGGCCGCAGGTAGGGGGGGACACCGCTCTTGATCCGTTCAAACCTTTGCTGTAACCATTGAGCAGGAGCAGCTAAGTTCGGGAGTTTGTCCGCTTGGCTGCCCGCTTCAGTCAATGTTGGTACATAGCGAACAGGATGAACGTACTAGAGTAGCCTCTCCACAATGTAATCCAAAGCCCATGTCCCCTTCCTGAGGTTTTCACACAATGGATGACCGAGATCATTAGTGACGATCATCGCCCGTAATGATCCCATCCATCCTTCCAAACCACAGTACGGCAACCGACCTAGAGAAGGAATATCATACACGCCAAACTTCTCATCAGTCGCGTCTCGCTCTTCTGCATCGGTACGGTATATTGTGACGTTGAGATCGACCAACTCGAGGGACGAGAACATAGCAACCGCGGTGTCAATATCGGCACAGAAGGTGTCGAGCGTGGGGTCCGCTAGCTCGGCTTCAACTTCGAAAAGCATTATGCTGCCTGGAGGAAAGAAGTTAGGAACGGTGATAGAACACAAGGGTCCTGCTGGGTTTTCTTTCCGAATGGCTGGAACCGCGGGTAAGTCGATAAGTCTGCTAGGCAGGCCCTCTATCGTTTTCGTGTCCCGAGGCGTCTCATACGACAGAATATCAATAGCAAACCCACAGATGAATCTTGCCCGCGTTTGACTCAGTTCAATTGGATTTGCTATCGTAGTCACCGTCAACTCGTTATCTGTAGCAGTGAAAAATAGAACAACTCACGCCATCCTCGTTCTTTGGGACCTTTGGGAAATGCCATGTGAGCGACGAGCAAGTACCCTTTTTGTGTCTTTGGGTGAACTCTATGGATGATGATATACTGGTGAAGAGGATCGTCAGCGATGCATCACTATGGAAGACGAGATAATATCAAGCTGGGTACTTGCATCACCGTCCTGAAACACATGTGCTTCTTCATAACCCCCAAGCACCATCTCTCTCTTTAGCCCGTTCAGCACCCTCTTCGCTCTAGCAATCCCCGATCCTTCCACAAGATCTGTAACGTCATACAATCTTTTTTCTTGAACCAGATTTAGAAGCTTTGGGTACAGATCATCGAATCCTTTGACAGAGGCCACGGCGCAATATCCAAACGTAACTACACCGGCCACACAGAGTGCGTGCTCAGCGGTAAACTTGTCAAGGTACGACTCGTTGTCGTGAGTCAGATCATACATGATTGCGTGCGGAACGGAGCCATAGAGAGGAGTAACGATACAGGGGCGAGTGGGCCCTGTACCAAATGGTGGGGCGAGTGCTTGCACAGTTGTTAAGCAAGCCTCATCCATCGATCCTATAAACGAAAACAGAGAGCAGTCATCAGTCCGAGTACAGGGCAATATCAAGAACATACCCATTGGTTTCCTCAGTCCATATCGATACATGATCCTTGACAACTCCTTTGCATCCCAGGCATTTCCGGCTTCTCTGACCAAGCTATTGATCCCCAATTTCCTCACGAACAACAGGTCCATATCTTCGCTTCCTGTAAAGAGCTCCGCACAGACGTACAGGTTTGGGTTCACTTTTCGCGCAGCGTCGAGCATGGCAGTCCCGACAGGCAAGGGAGTCGAATGGCAGTTATCAATACGAAATCCATCGAATGCTTTTGCAAGAGAGGTGACATAGGAAGTCATGAATGCCCATAGCCAGGGGTTATCTGAAGGGGACGAGCCATAACGAAGTTTCACACAATCGCCCCAGGCAATGACTTCGCGGCGCAAGTACGCCTTAGAAGGTGGGAGAGCAAAGTTTACCAGAGGGTCAGCATCCCATATCCACCCATTGTTCGCAACGGAGTATAAAGCAGGGTTTGTTTCAAATCCTGGCAGACGCGTGAAGTAGGGTTCAACCAGGGGTGAACTAGCCGAAACCTTGTCAACCGACATACGACGAAACGGGAAACATACGCACTCTTTGGAAATTTCCCCAAGTTTTGGTCCATGCGAGTCAAGTCGGATGTACTTTAGTCTATTCTTGATCATGCTCAATGCTACACGGGTATCTTCCTCCCACTCAGCATAAAGTGGCACGTTCAAAACATCGACGACTTGTTTCCAATACTCCGTCAGCATTTCATCGTTGTCTGCATTATGTGCGAACACAGCTTTCACGATTCCAGCGGCTACAGCGCCGTCGACATGCGCACAGTACCGCGAGGATAGTGCACCAAGACCACGGATCAAACCAGATGATCGTACAATGTCGGCAATCGCAGGTGCGGATTTGCCATGAACATCCTTGCCACTCCAAGGCAGGATCAAATTGGATGTCAACGCACTCAGGATTGCGGCCTTCTCCTCCTGCACGTCTAGGACATAAAACTGCCATATATCCTTTGACTTCAAATGCTGTTCCAAGGCGCCCATGAGCGTATCTATGTCTTTCTGGGAGGTGACATGCGTTGGGAGTCCGCTGGCTTGGAGCGAGCCCGAGAATTCGAGGATGGCATCGTCAAGCTCCAATGCAGGACTCAAGTGTGGAGTATTAGAAGGGTTGTAACCTGAGCTTTCTGTGAGGACAGTAGAGCACTTGGTTCATCAAGGACTCACCTGCTTCAGGGTGATCAACGAGCCATTCACTGTCACTGGCAGTATGGTTAAGCACCACATCCGTTAGACTCAGCAGGCCGTATTCATCCTTTGCCAGTCGCAAAGTGTCTTCTATGATAGAAGTAGCTTCTGATGGTCCAACCGGGGCATCAAAAACGCGAGGGTCATAGTTCTTCTGATCCTTGATAGAGTACGGGCTATCGCTGGCGCCGCGCACCTGTAGAGGAGTCCAATGCAGCATGGTGTAGCCACGATCACTAGCTTCTTGAAAGTGCCTCTTCCATTGTGCGATAGGACCCATCCATTTAGATATAACCGTCAACATTGCAATTCCATCGAGAGGTAAGTTGACGTAGCCTGGCAAAATTCGAGCCCCTTTATCCAAAGGTGAGAGTGGCTTGAGGTCAGCGGAGAGAATGTTTGAGCGTGCAGGGATCCGAAGGATTGGGTCGATATTAAAGTAGCCCTCCCTGCCTTTGGTGCGTTGTCCGGGAAGGTCACTGTCGTATTCTACCCAATACATGAACGCGCCTGCATGGGATATCGGGAGGTCGACTAGAACGGACTTGGTGAAGTCTGTGGGTAGTCTGGATGTACAGGTCAGCGAGAGTGACCAGTCGCCAGCGCGAACTTACTTTCGTTCCGCAAACCTGCTCCGCTCGAACGAGCCACCGTCCAGGGGGAAGTTTGTCCTGAATACACCATTTTTAGAGGCAGGTGTCCCCGCATCCAAGGAGACGCGTAATATGTAAGGAGAATATACAGGCGGAAGGCGGATATACTGTGGGGTCTTGAGTAAGTGGACACTCGACATGGCAACCTAGCGACTCGCCGATCGCTGTTTGCTGGGCCCGCCATCGGGATCGAGCCTAAGTTCGTAAACCCGGATAGGCTGTTCGCCGTCTGATCGTTCGCTCATAAAAAATTCTTTCCCTTCGTCTGCGGGTGTCCTCGGCGCGGTCGATGTCATATCAATCCCAACCGTGCCGACTTGAGATAAGGAAAGATCTAGTCCCTTCGACGGAACGTCCAAGTTGACCATGGTGGAAGGTATGAAGAAAGGTAGGGAGGAATGAAAATTGTGGCGAGCGTGCGGTCTTTATATGTCCGTTTGCTTCCATTTCATTGTCGGCCTGAGTCTCTACACGCAGGGCTGTGACACCGTGACGTCAACGAAAACTATCATATCCTTTTCTGGGCATGCACACCTGTCCCCCTCTAAGTTGGCATGAGAGATTATAGGTACAATCGTACACTCCTGCCAATACTTGAAAGATAAATATCTCAATTTCCAGAACTGTAGCGAACTCCAAAAAGGTTCTCTTGACACGCCTTGATTTCTACAATCATGTCAGCGATTTCGTGGTGATCAAGAAAAACACCGGTGCCAAGTACATACGGAGTGCGACGTGTTTCGAGTGGAACCGACACAAAGCCAAGTTTCCAATCAAGCACCACAGCCCAGAGAGCGATTTGCCCTCCTCGCCAGGTTTACCTATCTCACGACACGAACCGAAAATCTCGCCTTCATCGTCAATGCCCCAAATCTGCCGAATTTTGTCATGCAGGTCTGCGTTCTTGATGAGATCAACGTATGAGCTACGTGCATCGCCATAACTGAAACGACAAGGTCACTGGACTATCACCAAGGAATAGGCGAAAGACAGACCCAGTTGCGAAGATGACAACATCAGCATCCAGCGTCGAGCCGTCCTCAAAAAGCAATCCCGTTGGTGTGAACTTCTTGATCGGTCCGTCACTTTTCAACTTGATCTTCCCGTCAATGATAAGCTGAGAAGCACCGACATCTGGGGTAGTGTGTGAGAGCCTTTGTCTATTTCTTGTGCTACACACAAGACAAGGCTCACCCAGATAGTAACCTCCTGCCTTGTTGAACGCCAGTTGAAGGAAGCCGGAATCATCCTCTCCCAAGGTGAGCTTGAACCCCACCCTACGGAGGCCGTCAAGAAGTTCTCTGAAGCATATGTATATGTCACTATTCCAGACATGAATAAGTACGAGTATACTTGTCGACCTCCGCAATTAGCCTGGTAACGCGTTGCTGCAAAAGCTTTACGATTTTGTTCGGATACGAAGCATTGACGCGATCAGCGACATCAGTAGGAGGACCGCCTTCCCAGTAGAGCGCTTGAATATCAAAACAACGTCAGTAAGTGATTGCAGGTCATGGGAACGGACGCCACCTAGTAAGCGTGGCATCCCCTCTTTAGTTGACATGATATAAGTTGGGCCCCGTTGGACCATTGTGACGTCTGTCAAGGGATATTAGTCCATGGTACATACTCGTCGGCGGGGGGTGTAGCTCACCGACGCCATGGTCCACGTAGTCAGCACAGATATCATGGGCTAATTCTAATAAGCTCCAATTGGAAGCAGGACAGGCAAAACATCACACCCGATGTACAAGAGCCAACGACCACGACCCTCTTTCCCGCATGATCTGTCGCATACTTGTGTTCAGTCGAGTGTAAGATCTGCCCTTTGAACTCGTCCTACGTAGGCTGTAGGCAAGTTGGTTCTCAGTCGATATGTCCGAGGCTTACCAGTCCCGGAATGTCTGGGTTTCTGGCTAGACCACCGCCTATGCCAAGTGCCAGCACGACGTGGTCTACCTTGAAAGTTCGCTTCCGTCCGTCCGCGCGATCAACTTCAACGGACCAACGTCTCTTGCTGTCTCCGGTTTCCTTTTCGATGGAGACAACGGTCGCAGACGTCCACACATTTAATTCTAGGGAGTGGGCATAAGACTCAAGCCAATCGGCCAGTTTCATGGCTGGAGTGTAGACAGGCCAGGAAGGTGGGAACCTGAAATCGATCGTTCGCATGACGAGGAGCCACTTTGGTCACAGTGTGCACTTACGGCAAGTAAGGCATATGGTCATACCCTGCAATGCAGCGATAGGAGAAAGTCAGTGAAATAGAATCAGAGCGGCAGACTCACAAACTGGGTCATGCAAGCAAAGCGCGGCATAGCGATTCCTCCAATTGTCTCCTATTCTTTGATTTCGCTCAACGACGAGCGCAGTAGTTCCCAGCATCTTGAGTCGTGCAGCAATGTCCAGACCAGTTTGTCCTCCACCGACAATGATCACAGCTGGTTCTTCATCAAGAAACTCTCTTGCTCTCTCGCGCTTCGCAGCCCAGTCACCATGGTTTGGCTGATAATTCCTCAGAGGTCCAATTCGCTCCGGGAAACCTTTTAGGTCCTCAAGGTTGGTGTAGACCACGTGGGCTTTCCATGTGCCATCTGGAAAGGGGACGATCCTGAACACGCCCGAGGCATGACCGACGTTGGTATCGAAATTGAATAAAGCCTGTATCCAAGCAATGTCTTCGTAAGGTCTCTGGAGGTCTATACTGTTGCACTGAAGAGAGAAGGTATCTGGCTGAAGGTTAAATACACTGAGTTGGTCTTCGAGGAACTTGGATATGGCACTCTTCCCCTCGAAAGTACGGAAGTCCCAGGTAAGCGCTAGCATATCACGCCAAAAGCTGCCATCAAGAAACAAGTCGACAATGGCTGGCACGTCCTTGAGGCCAACTGCTTTAATGAACTTGGCAAACCAGTCATTGGCAATGGCCTGTATGTCGAGGCTTGGGCCGATGGTGCTACCTAGACTGTGAAGAGTGGGAAGGGTCACGGTAGTCATGGTGAAGCGTATGAATTTGAACCCGTGTTGCTCCGATACGCTGGGGGTCACTGATGGGCAACCTGAAGGAGATAAGACGAACTGCTATGTTGTTGTCCATAACACAAGGGGCCGTCAGTGTCCAATTCGCGAGTTGGAGATATCGTTGTATAATAACGGTGGTGCGCTTGATCCGAGTGCTTGCTTGATCAACACTTGCATTGAAGTCGACAGCGTTCTCTGGTCCTTCATCAGAACTGCGGCCACATACAAAGTTTGGTGATGCCCCAATCTTTGCCGAATAGTATCTCTCCCACCGGTGCGCACGCGCTAGATCTCTGGCTCGCAGTACAGTGGCATCACATCTCGTCGTCGGTAGTTGGCCGAACCCATAGCTATACAAGTACCGGCTTGGATGTGATCACGGCAGACTAGGATAAATTTCCAGAGGTTTTCTCGTTGGCCCGCTATCGGTCGAGCCGAACTCTTTTAATAAAAATCCTTTCTGGCCAACTTGTCAGAGTCCACTGTAAAGAAGGTGCGAAAAAAAAAATACAAGTGATGTTCAACGTCGTCCGTCGGATTCATCCCAAGCATTCCATCCCCGTGCCAGCCCTGCACCCGAAACCTCAAATGCAAACAAACATGCCCGGGTTCCTCAAAGATCTCGACCAACGATGACAACCAGACAAGGACGGACGATGCAACGCACGACATACAAAGGCAGTGGAAAATGCGAAAAGAAAGAATGCAAGCAATGAGATTGTATGGTAACCGCGACGATAAGTCCTTGTTTGGACGGGAGTAGGCTTGGGTAGAATGGACATGCGCAAATAGGATAGAGTAGAAAGTCCGAATGGACCAATTCCATTGGATAGTTCTGAGGATATTCTGATTGCACAACTTCCTAGATCGGTTGGAGCAAAGGCATGAGAGTGGGTGTGGTGAATGAAGGTATTCCGAAGTGAAAGCAATAAAAGAATGGTAAATCCTGCTCACAAATTACATTAGCATATCTTGCAGCTGCCGGCTTCAGGTGGAACAAGTACCTGGGGGATTCACCGTCGACGCTGTTGTTGGTAAACAGCAAGTGGTACATCCTCCTCCTCACCTCTCGACATGGGTACACTGCCGATGCTTGTCCTCGGTCTCCCATTCGGCGACGAAACAACAGCATGAGCGCTGAGCACTTTTCTTGGCTTCCCATCAGCAGAGAGCGGAACCCCAGGACTCGCTGTGGCCGATAGTGAGCGCATCGGGCCTCGGGATGTTTGTGATCGCCCAGGAACGGGTGATGACGGCGAATATCTATTGTGGTTTTGAGAGGGGGGTGATCGAGAACGATGCATCGGAACGGCTTGTGGAGGGGCATCTACTTGAAGGGTTCCATTTGTAGGTGGCGCAGACGATGACGGCCAGCTTTGTGACCCCGCTACAAGTGAAGGAGGTGATGAGCTTGCAGTAGGGGACATTACATCGAGTGGAAGATGTGGATCCATGCCCCCGGAGTACATATACGCACCAGGCTCGGGTTCCGTGGTTGGTTGGGAGTGGTTGATAGGAGGGCTGGACTGACGATGTATGCGCGGAGCAGAAATAGCGCCAGGTGGTGGTGAAGGTGACCCATAGCCATAGCCCGGACCATGGTATTCCTGCTCCATAACCCGATGCTGCATCTCGTATTGAGGTCCTTTGACCAACATCTCTCCCGCACGTCGGGGGCCCTGTTGTGTAGGATTCGCCTTTGTCAATGTGCCTCGCCGAGACTTTTCTTTCTGTTGTTGCTGCTGAAGCTGTAGTTCTTTTTCTCTTTCCTTCTGTTCCCGCTCGCGTTCCTGCTTCTCCCGCTCCAAGCGTTCTTTTTCCACCCTTTGTCGCTCCTCTGCCTCTCGCATCTGCGCCTCCTCTTGCTCAGAAGCTGGTTGTGCAGGAGCTGCACCCGTGGGCCCATGGGTGGGGGCCGCGGTTGGCGTCGGACTCTGGGTTTTGTTGATGACACCCAGATACCAAAACATCAGGTTGCTGATCAACACCTGTTCATAAAGGGGCCGCCTCGGATTCGCTAGCTTGATATGGCTCAAGCGATAGATCGCGCGTTCGACATGAATCGGGTACCTTGCATATTGCCCCTGAAAGCCAGGCTGCGGAGAGGGAGACATGGATAACCCTTTTGATGACTTGGACGCACCAAGGAGGGCAGCGGCTGTTTCGCGTCCCGATCCGACGTATCCAACGGCCTGAGAAGATGAGTCGTCTTGCTTCTTCTTGCTACTGAACAACGAGCCAAAAAAACTGCTTTCCTTCTCCTTTTCTCTCTCAGTGCGCTGAGTCTCCCTTTCACGATCCCGTTCCGCTTTAGTAGACTTCTTCCCGCTTTTGTCGCCACTACCCCATTTACTGAAGAGCCCTCTCCTGTCCTTTTCTTTCTTTGGGGCAGGGCTTCCCTGCTTTTTCGTGGGGAAAGGGATATCAGCGAATGTCGAGGCCACTGCGGTCTCCTCCGTGGCTGACACAAGAGTGGTATCGGGAGAAGGTATCCGAGGAGTCTCTTCTATTGGTGTAGCAAGATTGAGGCGCTGAGGCTGAGGATGCTGCAACTCTGGTTGGGGCGTAGGATATATCAATGGTGGCTCGGGCACCAGGTCCGCCGAGGACGGTTGCAGGTCATCCGCTGGAAGGGTCAAGGATAATAGAGGGGGTTCAGGAGTGATGAATGATTGCATGGAGCGCACGATTTCGCCCTCGGAATCTTCTCTGACATATGCGTCATATATCGATGTCTCCTCACCGTAAGGATCGGATTGGTTGGACAATTGCTCGTCGCTGGTGATGCTCTCATTAGATAAGGCACGACGACGTCCGAATTGCTCAGAGCTATCCATTTGCTCGGTTGCGTGATCATTGGAGGATAGGTCGCTTGACGTGCGTGGTTCTGTAACTTTGGGCCTACGCCGACGGGCCGAAAAGCCACGGCCTTCACCAGATGCAGAAACAGATGCTTTGCGAATTTTTGTTCGTGCAGCGCGACGAAGAATTTGGCCAGGGGGAGGAACGATGATTGGTGCATCAGCTTCATCCGGGATGAATGGAATGTCGTCCATGGTATCGATGGCTGAGTGAGACAGCTTTGAGCGAACAGCGTTGTGAGTGTGATGTCATGACACTCGACTAACCTGAGGGAGAGACGTTGAGGCTGAGCGTCCTCCTGAGTGCAGTCCTGAACTTTGAGGGATCACCGTCTTTGGAGGCTTCTTCTGCGAGTTCTTCGAGGCGTTGGAGATCGCTTATGGTGAGTTGGGGGCCAGCATGGGAGAGGACAGTGCGATTTCGCCGAATTGGAACGATGGTTTCTTCTTCAATGACATCGTTCTCGGGAGGTTCGTATTGCCTGCTGAGCATTGAGCGTCTGCGCTCGAGACCGGGAGAAGAGGTTGTCAGGGATCGACCCAAGGCGGTTGAGCCATCTGGCGGGGGCGTACGAGCGTGTTCCTTGAGGAAAGCACGGAATTCAGCAGGAGCAATTTCGGGGTGGAGGCGAGCGGGGACCCAGAAGAGGTGAAATGGATCATCAGAGGAGATGGCACGTTCCTCGGAGCTTGAGCTGTCTTCATGAGAGCCACTGCTCGAGTCGCCGTCATTGAGCTGTTGTGTAGCGGCTGCAGCGGACCAGTAGCTCGCGGTCGGGGAAGGCGGAGATGAAGGATTTGGGAGATCAGGGTCCAGGATGAGGGCACCTGGACCTCCCTGAGTGGACGACCTGCGTTTGATGTCGCGGAGTGCCTCGACTTCACGCAGGATCTCGAGCTGGGAAGGCTGCATGTCGTGGTGGGAGAGGAACGTGTGATGGTAGACGGAGAGGTCGTTGTGGTCGTTGGTGTGGCCCGCAACGTCGCTGTGGAGGGGCAGACGAGGCAATGGTGGACGTTGAAGCGGGCGAGTGCAGGGAGCGTTGGCGAGCAGGTTCAAACCACAACCCGTGCGCTGGTCGACCAATTTTCACAGCGCCTGTGCGCTTGCAACGACTGACTAGCACAGCTACCCACTACACACAGAACATCATCTACACCCGCTAAATCAGTCTCTCTGGCCCAAACCGATCCTTGTCCTGAGGAAGCGTCGCGGAAGGTGAGGCAGGGAGACGCCCGACTCATTGACACCGGTGCGGGGACGTCATCACCGGCCGTCGGAGGCAGGGGGGCCCTGGCTATTCAGCGCAGCCGCTTCACGGCGAAGTTCCTGGATAACAGCCTTGCAGACAGTGAGTGTGAGCAAGCGCAGTTCTCCGGGCGTACATACCGCCAGCGCTTCTGGATTGACCCCACTCTCAATCATGCCCACGCACGTCGCGAGCGTCTCCTTGTCGAGCTGCGTGTTCAGCAGCTGCGAGATGTCGAAGAGGGCTGTGGTCGCGCGTGAGCCTCATCCCATCCCAGGCGGAGCAGGCTGGACATACTGTCGAGCGTCTGTTGGGCTGCGGTGAGGCGGTCAGAGTCCTTTGACGACATCCTGTCTGATGTTCAGATGCCCTTACTACAGGTCTTGCCCAGATAAGGAAACTTGGGTCTTCGGACTTCAACGTTTCGACCGCAACTGTTGCTACAACTAGAAGGACTGGACGATCTACAGCGACACAGATCCTGCTGAGATGAACCCAGTCAGTGATAGAGGCTCGGAGATCGCAACAAGGACAACCCGTCGTCAAACCGATGGTCGGCCGATGAACGACTCGAGCGACCCGCTGACCACGCTCCTCCCCCGCCATGTACATGGTCAGTAGTCAGTATGTCCAACGTTCAGCACTATTTCTACACGTCCAACTAGCGGATCATCTCCACTAAGCTCTCCATCCACTTGCAGGCAACGCGAATTACAAGGTCCCATGCTCTCCAAGGTGGACCGTTCATCTATTCTTGGAAACACCATGTTGGTACATGTACAAATCAGTGGTCTTGCCGAGCATAGTACCTTGCCCTCCGCGGATGATAGTTTATCTCGCAAGGGCAAGTGGACAGGTAACTTGCCGTTTAATTTCCACAATCTTCTCTCCTGGATATGCAGATACGCCCACGTCAACACCCTGTCATGGCCGAGGACGTTGGGAAACGAGTTCCAGCTCCTGAGCATTTGTAATCGGAGACACGCATGCCGGACTCCTGCCAAGATAGGTCTCTCTATTCTCGAAATGAGGACGGTAGCTCAGAATTACCAAGGAGCCGTTGCAATCAGCTGTCATTGTAATCAGTGAGAATGATGCGCACTCTGTCTCTGCGATCTCCATACAGGAAGACTGGCCCATCAAGCTTTCCAGTTGGCTCTGATTTGTTGCTGCATTGAGCCCAAAAGTCAAGTATATATCGTTGATGTCCAGATCGCTTGATCAACTCTAGCCTTACGCTCAATCACATTTCATGACCAATTCTTCGTTCGTTGCGTTGGTCCAGGTCGATCTCTGTCTGGCACTGCGCTTGCAGTCCGTGAGATCTGGGACATTGTTCAGTAGCGGGTTTCGATTTGCCCACCACAAGATCATGACGATCAATCTCCTTCCTACACGAGCGGTCGCATCATGACACAATTATCGAAGCCAAAAGCTGGACCGCTGGTGAGATTTTTTCCCGTGTGCAGGGCAATATGCATTCCTTCAAGGTGTATCTCTCTGACGGTCCAGCGAGTCATCAATGTTGCTGTGACGCTGAGGGCATCTTTTTTCTTGGACACTTTGCGTCACGCGACACCGGTGAGGGGTTCATTCTATCCTTGTGATCTTTGACAACGACCCAGCTGCCTTACCAGCGACTTTGGCAGTTGAGTACACCACCTGTCTACCTACTGTGTCGAGAAGAATACTTCTCCTAACCCCATGATGAATTGGTGCCTATGAGGACAACTTAGTGCCATTATTCTGAGGTATCTTTGTAGGTAAACTGTTCGATGCCATTGGTCGACACTTCGTGTCACGAAACTTTCAAACAAAAAGAAAACTTCGATGCTAATCACACTGTCGCCAAGTTCTCACCGACAGAATCATGACCATGTTACCCCCTCACAGAACTGTTTGCATATAGAACAGCGCAGGTTCCAATGATACCCTACTATCTCCGCAGGAAAGCACCTGGGCAAACTCTGAAGGCAGTTGCCTAAGGAAGAGAATCTGAATACAGGTTACGCTATGAAGAGCGTATCGTCCATTTTGCGGGGAGGCGCTTCACGATCTGTACCAGATACGGTCGGCCAGGTGAATCTGGACCGCTTAACGCATCATTCCGGTCTTGTCGAGTGCTGAGCATGAGGCGATTGAAAAGAATCATTCATGCTTAGTTCGGAGTAGTCAGGGCTGGTCGGTAGATAGAAGAATGAAATCAAGTTGATACGTCCTGAATACAGGCACCCACGGACATCCACGATGTGATACTATGTTCCAAGTCTGGGAGAAAGGATCACTGTACGGTTGGGTTGTCGGGATTAGGATATCTGCAGTAACTGACCATCCCATGTATTAGCTTGAACAGAGGCTGGATGCATACGGTTTCATCAGGATGAATACTCCGAGTGCATACAACTAACGAAACTCACCAACACCCTAGTCGCAACTTCCATCGGGGGGACCATCTCTCCACCTTTCGTCCGTTTTCGTGCAGTCAAACTTTTCCTTTCCAAGTCTCTCGTTCACTTCGTTATGTCTCTCGCACAACCACCAACTCAGTCCCATGCGACTGCCAACATCTGGTGGATGACGTTTCATCTCCTCTCCTAGATGTGTAGCGCAATGAGAACAAGGGTATAGCACTGGTAAAGAGTGTAGCAAGTTCAGCATGTTGGCGCGTTGAAAAGGAGTGGGTCGTTCAGGGTAATAAGCGGCTGTCGCGTGCAAGAACGTCCAGGTTGCGTTCCCCAGTTGCTCGACATCCGGAGGACAATTTTCCAGGCGGCTTTCAGGATCAGATTCGTTCTTGAGGCCACTTCCAGACGCGAGGGCGGCCATCATCGCCACTGTTGTTTTCTTCTCCCCGGCCGGCTGTGAGGACGACTGTCTTGGTTTCCAGTTGCGCCATGCCGTGCAAATTTTGCAGGGTTTGCCATCTGGACCAATGACCATGCCTGGGGGCAACGACGGCTTTGGCGGGGTGCCAGGCTCAGAGCTCGCGCTACTCATCCGTTCTGTCGCTACCAACCCAGCACCGAGCAAAGGGTGAATCGGAGGACAAGTCTGCACGTGACCGTTTCATCACTATCGCTGTCCACGTTACCCAAAACTCTCTGCGTCCATTCAGAACAGTTGCATACTGATGCCAGTCCAATTTCTTTGACAGGCAGGGTGCTTACCATGTCCCAAAGACAAGTGTACACCTCGTTCAACATACCTACAGTCATTACTCACCCATCCGTGAGATGTCTGCAATGGTCGGACGACGGTCAGCTGTGTCTCGTCACAAAATCTGCCGTTCATATCCTGGTGCGTATTTCTAGTATTTACGACTATAGTCACGTCAATTCCGTGCAGACACCAGACCATGGCATCAACTTTAGCACATCTGCAGACATCAAATCTCCCGTTCACGATGGGAGCGATCGACCGCTTGGATGGTATCGAACAATGATTGAAACAACGCGAGGACAAACCCACTCGTGGCCCAGCATAAGCCAAGGTCGTGCACTACGTCTCTGCTCGTCGACCCACTCATTCTCTTCCAGGTTGGGGGTCGCTGGCCCTGGGTTCCCTTGATATTTCTGTTCGTGCCGTAGCATGTTCCCCAAGCGGCCTGACGTCTCGTGGAAGGTATTGAACCCCTTTTGTGCACGTTTCATATTCTCCATGTTTAAAAGGTGTGTTTTAGCGGTCTTGAACTCTAATATGGAGGTTTCCCTATGGGCCGCTGGGAAAAATCATCTGAGAGGGGAATGGCTGAACGTAGGTTCATTATGTGTATCCAAGAACTCGTAATGTATTCCTACTAGATCCAAGACGTGACTGCGTACTTGTTAGACATTCTGCGACTCGAGGCTGTTGACGAGACATCGTGGTCACTGGGGACCCAGGTTACCAGTGAGTCGCATTGCTCGTGCGATGGCGCCGTTTCTGACCACAATTTCCTAGGTATTGCATGGTCAGACCAGCCGAGTTGGGGTATCTGTCCTGCCCCGTTACTGGACGCATCAATTCTTGCCCTTGGGACCCGAGCAGGATCAGTAAAATTATTTAGGTACGCATATACCCTGTTTTCATCCGCAACTAAAGTCGCCTAGGTTTGGACGCGCTGAAGATTCAGAGGGTGCCGTCTCCCTCATCGGCGAGGTAAAGCTTTGCGAAAACTGGATAAACCACACAGCGTGGTCGCCGTGGCTGATAGATAACGGTGAACAATGTATATATATATTCTCTCTGACAAAATGGCTGTTGACGTCGGTGCTCTGTAGGCAGAAGTTCATTGGCATGTGCCACGGGAGACGGGGGTGTCCTCCTCGTAAATATTTCTCAGAAGCTTCAGTTGCGAGGGGACGATGGATTTCTCGCTACTTATGAACTGGACAGCGATTTCGAACGGGCAACCGAAGTCCTCTGTTCTCCAGACAAGTGCGCCATCACTGCTCTCGAATGGTTCGCCGTGCCCGAGAGAAGCGTAAGAAACTTATCTGCCGGAGAGATAATAATTGATAACGGCTTCTGTTCTCTTAGCCAATTCTCGTGTATTCTAAGCCCGGAATAATTCATCTGTGGTCTTGGCCGTCGTCACCTGCACATTGGCATGGTGGCTGTACGCTTCCCATTCGGCCGCAAAAAATTTCAGCGGAGTGTTCCGCATTTTCATACGTCTCGGGTTTTTCCTATGTGAAGGAAAAGGGCGTTCTTCTCGTGGCGCTCTCGGATGGGTCCTTTCACGTCATTCATAATGTATTAGTCGAGCCGTCCTGGGTTCCTGCATCATTGGATGGCCAACTCACATCAGAAGCTCTTTCACAGGCATCTCGTGTATTTTTTGCCCAGACAATCTCCACAGGTGTTGAGTACATGGATGTGAACCGAATTAGCGGGTTGGTTTGTTATGACGCGTACTCCACCCTGACTTGGATCTATGAGTGTGTACATCGTTGTCTCCCCTGTTAGGCCATGACTTATTGTCTAAATTAAGGTCATTAAGACCCTCGGATTTTAGCTACAAACATGAAGCTAGGCACGAATGCGTGCTTGTCACCGCACCATTCTGGCCGCTTGATTCTGACACCATTTTGAGGGCGGCGCAAGAAACACTGGTTCAGTTTAATTGCGGTAATTACTCCCTCACAGCTCCTTCTCCGGTTGCGTTGATCCTGATGTCGTGTGCAGCGCCGAGAAGCATGCCGCTTCATCGACTTCGGCCCCTCCTTTTGCATCTGTGCAGTGCGGGGCACTTCGCTGAGGTGTGTCCTCGGCTGTTGGAAGTATTGGATCAAAGTCCACAGGACGAATTACCTGCGGGGCCCGCACCACTCTCATGCAAGGCTATAGATGTGGCTCTCCGCCGTCAGCTTCGCAAGAGCTTCGCTACTCATCTCTTTGGTTGGAGCGGTCTTCTTTCTTTACGGATGAGATTATCTATCGCAGATATGTGTTGGGTAGGTGGCGCTGCTAACACCGATTGCTCACCTAATCGCGTCCGTCGCGGCTGCAGAGACTGTGCAAGGATGAAGAATTGCGCGTGCATTGCGGACATGTTGCCCACCGTCAGCTGACCGGCATCTCCCACCGGGTCCTACGCATTCTGGTTCGCCACTTCACAGCAATTGTCACAGCCCTCACTCGTATGTCTTCTCCTATGCTCAAAAATGACTGCTTCATTTTGTATGTGACGGCGCAGCGTCTGATGTTCCATTCGTCCTACGAGTGGTTGTGCAATCGCGGCTTTCGGGATCTCCAGTGGATCTATCTCGCGAGGCTGAGGCGTTGTCGAACAAGGTAAACGCAACGATTGCGATCGATCCGTCAATAGCCGGGTTGCATGAACTGTGTCCGGCCTGCCACACCGAAGTCCCCTTGGAGGACATCACGCGGGCGACGTGTCCAAGTGGTCATTCTTGGGGTGAGGGACATTTTGACCTCGTGCACAAAGGCCTTCTCCAACGCGTTCACAGCTCGTTGCTCTGTGACTTCTTTCATTTTATCAACTTCGATGGTCAGGACCTGCATAGGTTGCAGCCGTAAAGCGCTTCTGCCCGTATCGCAAAGCTCGGCTGTGGACGAAAGCTGGCTGCCCGCCGCTGCCCGCAGCTGGGTCGTCAAGGAACTTTTGGAGGCGGTTCAACGTTGTCTTTTTTGCGGCAACAGTTTTGTAGGCATTGTATGAGGAGTAGGGGTCTAAGGGGGCGATATTACCTTTCTCCGCGCAATATGAAACCGATATGCATCAATCCACGTTTTTTTCGCAACCACGATAATTTATCGCTCAGTATTTACTTGTGATCGATTAAAATCGTACGACACGGCGAGCAGTGTCTCGTTGGCATGAGCTTATCACTGCTGAGGGGGGTTTGCAGACACGTCATCCCGCAGCTTTGCTCTCAGCCTTTGGAGCGCCTTGCCCAGCTGGTTTTCGCCTTTCCTGTCAGGCCCTACGCCCCAGAACGCGTCCTTGTCAGAGTCCTGGTGACGGCCGCCGAGAGTGAGTTCTTACCGTGTGATATAGGGGGCTAGGGAATTGATCGCTTACCTCGACAAGTTCAGCATCGCCGGTGGAGAGAAGCTGTCGCTTCAAGTGCTCGTTCTGCGTGAACTTGTGCCAGAGCACCAACTCCATCTGTCGTTTTTGCATCAGTCACCGGGTCCACTCGGATGCCGTTTGCACGCGTTCGAAGAAGAACAGGGGAGCGGACACACCATGTCGACTCTGACACGCAGCCAGTCCGGCCGGACCTCTGGATTGAATCTGTGGGTCTCATCAAAGACGACGCGCGGACGAGGGGAACACGTCCGGATGTGCTCTGCCAACTCAGGGCGGTGATCGAGGAACTGTGGTGATGGCAATCGTAAGATCATCTGTGCTTCATATATCATAGATGTCGGGCCCCACGACTCGTGCGGACAGCGCGAGTGGTGGGGCGCATTCGATGTCCCCTTGCTCACCTTGAGTGACTGAAACAGGTGCTCGCTCGTAGGGTACCGTTTCCCATGGTACTCGACTGGGTCGGGCGAAAAGTTGGTGAATCCATAGTATGGATCGTGGGCGTGGTAGAACAGGATGGGCTTGGGGGGGTGCGCAGCCTGCCTGTGCTTCCCCACTGGGCCCCCCGGCGACGCAGAGTGCGGACGCGGGGGCGACTTGGTGCTGCTTTCCCTGACGACCTCCAAAGCGGTCTGGACGACCCTGAGCCCGGCCCCGCCTTCGTCATCAGACACACAGCCCCGCTGATCGCCCACTCCGAGTCCGAGCTTCCCCAGCGACTTCTTGACCGCGTCGATCTTGCGACGCGTCAGCGGCTCGTCGGACGTCACGCGCAGTGTCTGGACGATGTCGATCGCATACGTCTGACTGTGCCGTCCAGAGTCGCCCCCGGTCGCGGGTGATGTCCTGCCAGAGGAGCCCTGATCAGCCGCACGCTGGGGGCCGTTGGCGGGTGTGGGTGCGGGCGGTCGTTTCTGCAACGTGGACGGCATTCTTCAGCGAGACGACAGAGTTCGATGGGTTCGAGCGAGTACGACGTGCGCAGCCAACGCGTTGCACGACTTGAACAATACTTTATAGGGTCTCTGGACGACGACACGTCCATGCAACATGGTCGTGCTCGCACCGACTCCACGTTGCAGTACCGCGTCCTCAACGCGCGACACGTCCGGGTCGTGCGTCGTGCTCGTTGCCATTGGCGGTATTGATGCACCCAGACGGCGGTGCGGTCCACACGTGGCGACATGAGACTGGCAGGTATACATATGGTACTGCCCCCTCCTAATACCCTCTCTTCTTCGAACAACCATGCCCGCATCCAATCTTTGCCAGGTGAGTTCATTCAACGCCAACTCGCACGGTCGTTTCCGTTCCTGCCAGTCAGCTCATTTCTCCTCGGACCGACCTGGATTAGGTGTGTGGGATTAAACCAAAGTATGTTGACGCTACAGGCTTTACACATCCGTACTGTGGCAAGACCTGCGCACGGAGTGCCATGAAGGGTCCAAGTGCCAATGCCCCAGGGGGCTGCATTATTAATGGGTGCAAGAAACCCGAGGACCCCATGTTCCATGGGTGTTGTTCATCTGACCACGCAAAGTGCGTGCCTCATCGGTATGGTTGGACATGCGTAGGCTCACCGGTTCTAGATTGGCCGTTAGTTCTGGTCTTGTGCCAGGGTGTACTCGATGCCACACACTGCCACAGCGTAATGGCCAAACATGCAGCGGTTGCGCCAACATGCCGCCGGATGAACTCCACATGTGGACTATCAAACGCTCGGGCACTGTGTGGAGGGAGTGTGAGTCCAATGCTCTCTCGATCAAATTGATGCTTACCATATAGTCAGTCGAACGAGAGTGGAAGGATAGATGGAAGACAGGAACAGCAGCAACGATCGACAAGTTGTTCGAGATATCATACCCACCTGATGTCGTCGCTACCAAAGAAGGGTTCCGGTAAGCATGGACATCGGCTGGCGTCCCTGGTTGCTTCAAGTCAGCCCACAGACAAAGTCTAGAATCTGGGGGAGGAGTTCGGTTATTACGTACATTTCACGCATCGCAATGCATTTGCGACATGGGCACAAAGGGGACGGTATTATGTGACTGGCATTCCTGTGGAATCTGTAATATTGTAAAGTCCGGCTTTGAATGCGTCGCGTTTGGGGCCCCTGGTAATAAGGGAAGGTCAGTGTAATGTATTATAACCCAGCCTCACCTTCTGCCGCTCATCTTTGCCCCCTCTATCAGACACGGTGATGGTCTATATTCTTCTACGGATCCCTCCGTGGCGGACCGGTTTGCTACTTCATGCTTGAGCTCACCATATCGAGTTATGATTGCCTGCGATGTCGTCCTGCCGCAGAACCCGAGTGAGAACAATTCGGTTTGTCATCTCCCTTCGGTAACCTCCGTTTTCTGATGGCTGAGACAGATTCTGATGGGGGACCGAGTCGTGGTGCGGGACTCAGGAACTGTTACTCCGAGATTCATCGTCATGTACACCAAAGGCAGTTGAAGGACCGAGCCTGGACCTCAATCGGCCACAACCCTGTCACGATGCAGCTACAGAGTTAGAGCCTGCTTCGTCCTGAGATCCGTGGTGTATTTATTGTAAACCTGTGCACAATTATCAATCAATAAGGCACCAATTTGGGTAGCGAATCTGTACTATCGATAACAAGGGACAATGGCCTCATTGCACACTGCCAATTATGCCACGATACACGGAGAAACCAGATCAGCATCGAGGATGCAACGTGTCTGAACGCACCCGTCACATAATCAAATAGATGGAGTTTCTCAGCCACTATCTGCAGAGAGATACGGGTAAGACGGATGACTGTGTGGCAAGTGGCAGGACTGCTTGGGCGGCCCCTGGCTGGTCTTATCGCGGCCAAGGACGGAACATAGAGATATCGGTGGAACACCTAAAAACCATGAGCCTATGCATATCTGGCGCTCTGGGTCGCGCCACCAACGTGGCAAACACGGGGTGGTTGGGCATCTGCACGTCGTGTGCTCTGGGCTGCTCTCGAAGTTATAACAGAGAGGGTCAACGTGGTGCTCGTCGTTTGTTGGTGTAATTTACGATGGCTCCGAGTCTGTGCGAGGTGCGTTCTAACGCGTCGCTCTATCGTGGTCTAGATCTGAGGTATCTGGCCAGAATTGCCACAAGAGACCGAAATTCGGTGCTCATAGGTTCTGCGGCAAGACGTGCGCTGCACAAGCAGCAGCCAAATCTGCACGGTCAAAGCAGCTGCAACGCCAGGGGAAAGGAGGCCAACAAAATGTGGCTCGTCAGATAGGAACGCCTGCCCCGCAGAAAGCAGTCCAGCTGTGTAGTGTGAGTCACAGCATCATCGGTGTCGATCAATCGTGATCCAGCGCTGCTCATCGATCTGCAGTATTGTGGTCAGAAGCCCAAGTTCAACAACTTTGATTACTGCGGCAAGTCATGCGCTGCACTCGCTGGCACCACCCAGAACAAGCCACATGCAACGCAAGGGGTACCGACGACGAAGCAGAAGAAAACGCACGTATCTCTTAATAACGCCCCGACACCTTCACCCGCGAAACCCCACAAGGCACCTCAAACCAAGGACCCTATACTTCAAGGTGACGATTCTGACAAACTCGTATAAGAGTTGACTTGACGACCTAGGAATGGCAGACGATTGCACTGACAAAGACGAAGAAGAGGAAGAAGAGGAAGATATCGAGGTCGATACAGATCTAGATGCGTATCCACCGGACTCTGGAGCCGAATCAGAGGATGAACCAAGCGCGCCTGCAGTAGCTACGCCTCAACCAGGAGCGAAGGGCACATCAAGAGGGGGTAAAGCCAGCAGTAGTGCGTCGAGAATCGCTTCCGGTACATGCGGAATTCCAGGGTGTGGTCAGCCATCTCACGTCGATAGACATGGGGTGAAGACAATGTACTGTTCAATGAGGCACCGAGAGTGAGTACATCGTGGTCCAGCGGTACGCACTACTCACACGGTTTGGCAGAGAAGCAGTCAGGCTCGGATTAGAAGCGGCTTGCATCATGTGCAAACGATATCCGCAGAGTACCTCTGATTATTTCTGTTCGTCTGCATGCAGGAATCAATCCATGACAAAGATTTGAGGCGTCTACCTTGTGCTGTGTAGTATAGGTTTTCTGGCTGTGTAATTAGCAATGCGCCGTTATCCCTATCACAGGAAGTTGTAGAAGGTGGAGTCGCAGCTAATTCACGCATTGTTTGTCTGCACCCGAGCGTCGTAGTTGAAGAGGGCCTGCTTACGTCATCCAAGGACAAGTTGTCTTCCACGACCAAGTCCTACTACGCGCCTCTCAAATGGGTCGTCTACGACGCTCTCGAACACACAAATCTCAGCGCGACATCCATCGGACCTCTCGCACAAGGGTATGCGCGTCCACCGCCTATCGAAAATCCTGAATACGAAGTGTTCATCAGGCCCGCACAAAAGATCTTGATCAGATACAGCTGATCGACCTCGATCCAAAAGTAAGTGGTCCAGTTCACAGTCCAGCGCCGTCCCCGCGCTCTCCTGTGCGGCCCATCAGGTCCCCAGTCCCAGATCCTCTGTGACCGATGGCGACTCTCCACTTGTCTGACGACATGACCGCGCAGTGATGATGGCGGTCGTGCCTAGTATATGACTAGCTGGCTAACCACCCCCGTCCATCGTGTTGGCAGAACCGTGCTGCGCTGGAAGCACAGCCACTCGATGTCAGCAAACCGGGTCTGGCCCAGCACTATTGCGTCGAATGTGCCAAGTACGTCTTCCCATCCCTTGTTCTTCACCTGTCTTGTCATTTCCTTCATTTTGCGCTCATTCCGTGCTTACCGTACATTTCAGGTACTGCGAGACAGACGCCGCGCTACGTTCGCACTGGAGAAGTAAAGTGCACAAAAAGCGTTGTCGTGCGCTCAAGGAACCTGCATACACCATTGAGGAGTCTGAACGTGCTGCCGGGCTGGGCAGAGAGGGGAAACGCCCCTCGTCTACAACAAACACGTGGATGTCCGCCACTGCCCCCACTGCATCAGCGGTCACCGCAGCTGCTGCGTAGCATTCCATGTGTTTTGTCGCATGGAGTCGTTGCTTGTACGATCAGTGTCGTACGACTCACGCATTACTTGCTCGCTATGGTTTACTTCCATTGCTGCCCGGGAATATTCCATTCCCGGTGATGGTCGCTGGAGACACGTTGAGAAACGGGGTTTGAGGGGAGCCCTGGATGCGTGTAGGTGATCGCGCCAAGAAAAATTCCACCGTCCAGTAACCATTGTAAATTACGACTCATAAGTTAAGGAGAAAAATAACCCAAATGTACCAATTATTACTCGACCTCAATAAAATGCAAGTCGTTTCAACTCACTCACAGCAATGCAAGAAAGAGTGTGTGACGAAACCAACGTTTATCCTCCAGAGTGAACAGAGTAATTTGTCCCTCTATCGCCTTCCGTATGTCGTTCCATATACGACTCGTCATCTGATCGTCCGTCCAACGGCGCAGTCGAGTATATACGTACGGTGCCATCATGACTTCCTGTCGCAAGCATCATAGGATCGTCCGTTGCATAATTCCAGCCAATGCACGTCAGATCCCCTACCCCAGGAGTGTTCTGAGGTCGTATGCAATGGAGGAGAGCTGCCGTCTCTCTGTCCCAGATGTGTACATCACCGGCTGAGATAGACAGTAATAAGTAACAAGCATAAACACACGGGAAGGCCGCCGACCTTTGCCGGCACAGAGTACAAATTGATCGTCTTTACCACCGAAATGACATGGACCTGCAATGTCGACGGGGCCTTTTAGAGCAAACGTATGCTTCAAATTTAATCGAGACGTCTGCGCGTACTCGACGCGATCTCGATCTCGCATGATTTCGAGTTTCCACAATTGCGGAGCGGCCTGGGACGAAATGGAGTTAGTGCGTGTGTCCATCCAGCCCACGAGTGCTCACTTTCTCAGGGGATATTAGGACAGCTGGCGTTTTCCTCGCCATCGTGATGTCGCGGACATCGTTTGCAAACGGCGTTTGGCTGTGGAGATATTAACTCAAATGACCAACGTGTGGGCTGCGTCACACACCTTTCTCTTAGCCTGCTCTGCATATTATATACTGAAAATTTCCGCGATCAATCACACAAATCCAGTACACCAATGTGATACACACCAATTATCCGCTTCTCGACTCTAGTATGTCGGCTGGGTTGGGGTCCTGAGGGCGGTGTTATTGAAGGCCCTACTCCAACTAATCGGCAGCAGTCCGGTGTCACAGCCACGTTAGTCAACCGGACTTGTCCGAGGTGGTATGTATCCAAAACTTTTCCGTGGAGATCCTGAGGATAGTACGTTAACAGAAACCCACTCTCGGTTAAGCGAGGGCACATGCCAGCTTCACAACTTCACTGCCCTCGACGGACAAGAAGGCTATTCATGATTGTCAATACCGGGCTGATCCTTCGGAGGGAGACGTCTTACCATCCCCTGTGGGAAGCCATATAATGGATTGAACCGTGTTTTGGCGGTCTATCGTTTTTTTACACACACCATCCTATCCAATTTGTCAGAGTCCTTGTCGAGCGGGAGGTAAATGATCTCACCTCTGACCACACCTTGACCGCGCGTGTAAGCCGAGTGAGGAGCAGTCGACCATTTGGAGACCTCGTTAACAGGATGAGCCGAGCATCAACATGACAGAAGACAGGCATTCTACCATGCGACTTGACCAATGAACCCTCGAACGTGCACAAGAATGCGGTGGGTGGTGAAGCTTTCCTAAGCACTAGGGTCAGCCTTGAGGCGAGGGCGTTCCCATTAGGCAACTCACCCCAACTCGGAATATGACCGACGTCCTGTCCCAACTAATCGCCTTGTTAGACTGCCGTGGAACAATGGCAGGAGTAACTTGCCTTGAAGTCGCCAAGTACTTTCCATTCGGAGAGAACTGAAGGTGTCGAACAAGGGCCTGATGAGCGGCCATCTCTTGCGATGTGTCAAGTGCCTTCAATTTGTCAATTGCACCAGTCACCCGCACTCCACGCAGTGACATTCCAGGATCTGGGAACCGACCTGGCGACATTGCCATGGCTGCTGATCCGGGCACTATCGGAGTATCGAACGAGGGATTTCTGGTAGGGGACATTGGTCGAGTGGTGGACTGAAGCATGATCACGGAGCGGATTGCGTTCACGAACCGCTGACGAGCATCAGAACGACGTGTTTCTGTAGTCTCGTCTGTCCGTCCTTCAGTAGTGGATGCTGGATTCTCAGTGGCGATTGAGCAAACTGAGAGGGCAGCCTCGGGTTTAGGCACGAACGGGACAGGTTCCTGGTGATACACCGGACGTCGAGGAGGGGCACGGGTACGTGGCCGCGGTCGAGCAGGTTCGACAATTGGAAGCAAGTCTGTGGGTTGTTTTGGCTTGACAATCCAACTCGTGAGACGTCTGAAGTACCCTCGTGCAGCAGCGATACGCAAACTGCACCATCGCAAGGAGATTCGGCTGGTTCGTGCAATGCGAGTATTTGCCAGACGATTGGTCGTTTCCGAGATCACTTCCTCGAGCCACTTTTGTCCTTTGTGTTGGACGAATATCCATCGTTCCGACGCAAACCAGGCAGACACAGCAGCAAGACCGAACGATGTAACAGCCTATAACCAGATGTAAGAAAGTGGATTGATGAGTGGTCAAAAGCACACTCGCCGTTAGAACGGTGATGATTGTTGAGGTCACAGGTCCCTGATGAAAACACCCATGAGCATGTATGACGACAGTGGAGCAGTTCTGCGTACCTGTCCAGATGAGTATGTGAAAAGCATGAGCCCAGCAGAGAAGCAGGCGACGGACATCACTAGGAAGACCAGCGGAGACCGTTTGATCCAGATGAGGACCCACCACGGAACCCTATGCCCAGGAGAGCGGCTCAGTGATGTCAATCAGTTGATTGGATGGCACTCAGAAGCCAAGTGGAGAACCTACTACATAGCCTGCTTCCAAGTCAATCCTAGGAGACTGTTCACTGCAGCCGCAATACTGAACACCAGCGATGAAAACCAGAAAGCATTCACGCAATCTGCCAACACGTGTCCAGTAGAATTGTACGAGAACTGCAACGTAGTTGCGGTGACCGCAGAGAAGAATGTCGCCACAGTCGACAGATTCAGTAAATTTGACGCAGCGTGTTGCTGATGGAACCTGATTGTTGGGACACCTGTGTAGCATATCAGTGCACAGCTTTCCCATGACGCCTCCACACTCACCGATCTCGATGAACATGGACAATGTCCCAGTAATGTTGTCGATGTGATCGCCGATCTCCGTAGTGAGGTCGTGTACATAGCGCTGCACTGCCGGTGAGCGAAATTGCGCTGAATGAAGAGATCTTGTCAGTCTCGAGCATAAGATAAAGATTATATGCCAGCGCTGACTCTTGTACTCAGCCAGGCACGACGCCCAATACTAGACACAGAGGTGTCAAAGTAACATGAGTAGATTCGATGAACTCGACACACTTTTAAGTCAGCCTCAAAGCCCCGCATGGATTGGTTGACAGCCTCATCAGTGAACTCCGGGAATTCGTTGAGACAATTCAAAAAGGTAACAACGTCTTTGGCAAAACTTTCAAACTGACTCGGAAGCGTGTCAGGCTCCAAATTGTCCTCCAAGATGAGTTTCACAACGGGAGCATGTTGGCCGCGCCAAGGACCCCGTCGCTGTCGATGCATGAAATTTGGATTGGGAAGTGCCTCACGGGGTTGCCGTGCAATTTTGCGAGGATGTAGGTTCGCAGCGTTCTCTCGGAACAGAAACAGTATCTTGGTCAACCGTTCACGTAACTTGAACGCAGAGGACAGGATCCCAACCGAGCTCCCCAGCTGGCGGGCTGCATTTGCGAAACCGCGGAGCTGACCATGGATGAGGGACTGGAGGTGAAACGATACGTGTCACATACCTCTTTGTCGAGACTCTCTATCCGTCTAGGAAGGGGTTGAGTCGTTCGTGTGACCACCGCATGCAACAAAGGGACTCACTTTTCGAACCTGAAGAACAATTCCGCGCCGGCATTCGATAGCTTTTCATCGAGAGAAGTCGCTGCGAAAAACACGTTAGGTACGTTGTCTGTTGCAGAGGTGAGCACGGCTCACGCAAGTCCTCCTCCAACATCGGTGGCGAGCTGACATCTAGGGAAATCGGTGAGCGCACGAACCTGCTATCAGCGAGAAAGGGAACGAACCAGGCTCAAACGCGTTGTCGCCACTCAGCTCAGAGAGCATATCAATCAAACTAAGGATGGTCTGCTTCCGCTTCAAAGGATCACCAGACTCCATACGAGCATAGGGACTATGGATGGACATGTTTGGGCTCCCTTCAGGAAAGCCCCGAGCAGCATGAGGGCTCCCTATCGTCCTGGCTTGAGCTCCTCTAGAGCGAGACCGAGGCCTGGGGATGTTTTCAACCGTACCTCGTAGCATGGGAATCGCTTGATAACGGTCGTAGAGAGCAAGCCCGGGGCAGTTCTGTAGGAGGACAGAGAAGTTCGCGCTATGGACGGAGCTATAAGTGGGAATCAAGGGAGGTGGACGCAAAAGTGGTTCCGACTTTGAAATGCAAACAGAGCTTCGAGTGTTCTGGCCATGCTCCTCGCGCAGTGGACAACAACGCGAGATTCATTCCTCCGCTTTTTCTCGTTTGGCACATGCAGAGCGTTACGAAACGCAATCGGGACACAGCGAAGTGAGCCAGCGCGTAATTGCCTTGAGGAAGCATGGCGATATGAGCGACCCTGAGTTCAGACTGACTATAGAAAGAAGGTGGTCAGCAACAGTTAATTAAAATCTATCTCGGTCCAGGATACTCCACGCCCGTCTGCGGAATACATAAAGACAAGCAATAGGGGGCCATGGCTTTCTCGTTGTGACAGCTGGCCAAAATGGTGGCAACGTAAAAGTGAAGAGAGAGTTTGAGCATGGATCTGACGTGCTGCTACAACGTGTCAAGAAGCGCGTGAAATCGCGAGAGCGGTCGTGATAGACTGCCATCGACTTCGCAGCCAAAAGGAGCGAAAAATCGTGATTCATGGAGATGCAGTGCCGCCCGGTCCGACCACGACGGCGGGTGCTAAAAAGTTTGACGGGGACGCACATGAGCGTGGCGGAGGAGAAGGCTTGGAGATTAAGGAGCGGAGGATGAGGGGCGGTGAGAGTAAACTTGTGTGTGACACGCTGACGAGAACGCTTATTCAGAGATATGACTGATCGCAGAGGACCGGGAGAGCAAGCGGGAGGTAGATGAAGCGATGCAGGTAGGGCTTCTCAGAGCTGCGGTCTGAGAAGTCCTACCGGACCTTTGCTCGTGGAGTTGACAGATACGGGTGGATGAAGCAGGGACTCACTGAGGCTGGGCAGGACCGGCAGGTAGGGCTGCCACGGGGATGTCCCATGGCCAGGGAAATGAAACGAACGCCCATTGCGGCCCAGGACGGTCCACGACAACGTGGATGGAAGTAAACCTAGCAGAGATTAGTCGTTGCAGTCAGCAAGGTTTCATTAACCAAGTTGAACCCCGACAGCCAGTTCGCTCGAACGCCATGAATTACTATGCGTATCCTATCCTGGAACATTGTGGGTCGTCACCATTCGCTCCAGCTCCGTCCTTACCATCGCGGTTTGTCGCAGAACGGCATCCGCACCCTGCCCCAGTACCACCCGTGCGTGCCCCGCCCAGCTCGTCTGCCCCACGCGTGTCAGATCGTCATAGATGGAACACCTTCAAGTCATTTCACGAAGTTCTTCTCCACCTTCAAGCGGACATAATTTGCTTTCAAGGTGCGTCGTTCATTTGTCCGCGACGAGCACCAGCTCACCCTACCCCAGAAACGAAGACCTCTCGCAGCGGCCTCGACAGAAACCTCGCCGTTCCTGATCCATTCCATGCCTTTTTCTCCTTCCCCTCCAACAAGGGTGGGTACAGCGGCGTCGCAGTCTACACAGACTCTCGCACCGTCATGCCCCTCAAGGCGGAAGAGGGCCTCTCAGGGACACTCGAACCAAAAGCACCGCTTACGACGGACGAACGCATATCACATTCATATCCCTCTGCTCACGAAATGGAACTGATGCCGGACGACAACCACAGTACGCCTTCCGATCTCGCTGCGCTCGATGCAGAAGGACGAGCACTCGTGCTCGATTTTGGTCTGTTCGTGCTTATCAACATTTATTGCCCTAACGAAACCTCCGATGCCCGTCTCCCGTTCAAGATGAACTATCACTTTATGCTCCAAGAACGCGTCAATAAGCTCATCGGCGAAGGACGTGAGGTTATCGTAGTCGGTGACATAAACATCTGCGCAGCTCCACTCGACCACTGTGACGGCCATCTCGCCAGCAACGCGGCGACGTTCCATAATCACCCCGCGCGAACCTGGTTCTACAACTGGCTTACCCCAATTGGAAGCATGGCCGATGTTGTGCGGTCATTTTGGCCTGGCCGAAAAGGAATGTACACATGTAAGACGCGAGTTTTTCCTCTCTTTATCAACTATCCTTTTCTGATGCAACCATGCAGGTTGGAACACCAAGATCTCAGCGCGCGAGACGAATTATGGGACTCGCGTAGATTACATTCTCGTCACGCAGGGCATGCTACCATGGGTCAAACATGGCGACATCCAACCTTTGCTCAAGGGATCTGACCACTGTCCCATATTCATCGATCTCCACGATGAGATAACAACCTCCTCCGGCCAAAAGCTCTTTCTTCATCAGGTAATGCTGTTAGACGGAGCTCAAACCGAACCCCCTCGGCTCGCGGCGCGACGCTGGGACGAGTTCTCCAGCAAGCAGACGTTATTGTCCTCATTTTTTACCAAGGGAGGAAAGATGCCAGCATCAACAGCAAGCGATACCACGCACCGTTCGCAACCGCCGGGATCGCCGTCTCCGTTCTCATCGCAGGCGCCGGCTAGTATCTGGTCCACTGACGCCGCTCCCCATTTACCCGAGGCTGTGCCGCCGGACCTCGCTCAGGTTCAGGACCCAGACTTTGCGAAATCTCTTCCATTCTCAAGCACCGGACCTACTCCCCAGTCGCAGACCCCCACGCCTTCGCCCTCGGAGAGCAGTGGCGACCCCGAAACGAAACGTGTTGCACCCCTGAAACGCAAGTCGACGGATCCGCCAACACCAGCTGCCTCGAAGCCGAGCAAGAGGCAAAAGAGGGATAAAGGCAAGCATCCAGGCTCTGACGTCGGATCTGGATCTGGTCAACGCACTCTCGCCGCGTTCTTTGCTCCCCAGCCCTCCCAGTCGCAACAACCCACTCGATTACCACCTCTGTCCAAATCTCAGCCCTTATCGGCGTCGCAGACAGAATGGAACGCATCCGCCCATCCACCCCAGCTGTCCTCGGAGGGCGATCTTGCCACGGACTATCAGCTTGCGCTCCACCTTGCCTCCGCGCAGGCAGGGGAGCCGTTTCCACCGACATCTTCCTTCGGAAACGGATCAAGCTCCAACAGCAAAACGGCCTGGTCCCAGCTCATGGCACCGGTCCAACCTCCAAGATGCACGGTCCACGGCGAACCCGCCAAGGAGTACACTGTGAATAAGCCAGGGCCAAACAAAGGGAAGTTGTTCTTCATCTGTTCTCGGTACGTTACCCGCCTGCTCGGGAATTGATTCGCGTCGTCGACTAACACACTCTTTCATCTGTCCTCGGGATCTCAAATTTCCGCACCGATCATTTAAATGGCGGACACGTAGCCCAGTCGGACCTGGTTATGACAAGGGCAAAGGGGAGCGGCCTCGCGAAGAGGTGAACCATAGATATCGCTGCAACTTTTTTATGTGGTCTGCCAGTGTCAGACGTGAAACCCTCAGGAAAAACGGGGGGGTCACCCCTACCTAGCCGACCTTGTGATTGCGTCTTCGTCGTGCATTCTCGCATCAGACCATGCATCATGCAGGACGTTATCGTTGTATCGCGTAACATAATACAGCTATTGCGAGGGACATGTATCTTCCCGAGCCTGACCTCGGGTCGACAGACAGCATGAGTAGCCGACCCTCCAACACGAGGAGAGATAACGAGGAGTCAATGCCATATGTGAGCGATGGCTGTGGTCGTATCAGCTTGCACCGCGGACCTGCTTCTTGGCTGGACCAACTGTGGTGTTGTTGACCTACCAACAGGTGTGGAGTGAGGAGCGAACCATGTCTGTATGGCGTGTCTCGTGCTTACCTTGGTCGCGAACCGCAATGATGTCAGTGACTCATTAAGGTGTGCCGCAAGTGGGGAGAGGTTCAAGATCATCTTTGCAAACACCGGTTATGAACAACACAGCAGCGGGCACCAAAGTCAAAATCAAACTAAACGGTGAACATACCAGCGTTTTCGAGTGCCCGCTCAATGAATGTTGCAAAAGGTAGGTGAGCTGCCCAGGGCAAAGCATCGGAGGCATGGCAACACAGGTTGACGAAGATCCCCATACGATCACCAATCAAAAAAATAAGAGAAAGTCGCGAGAGGGCACGCATGAATGATCGACCCACCTTCGAATTCCTGTACGGAATGTGTTTCTCCCCTTTCTCCCCCTTCTCACCCAACGCAGCGATGACGTCTCCCAGTGCACTCAAGCTGCGATTGATGTTCTGTGTCTCTTTCAGACGTTCCTTGTCCCCTGCAGCGCCGCTCGAATTTAACCGTTCACTTCCTGCTAGATCGACAAGGTTGAGGCTCCCTTCACATCGCTCACCCGTGTGAGCATTGTACCCAGAAATTCGAAGAGTAAAGACTGAATGCGATCGCGATGAACGTTCGTTCATAAGCGTTGCAGCCACAGTACGTCGCGAATTCGCTAACTGCAAAAGCGCCGAGACTTCACGGGGCGCACGCAGGGACATCACGTTGACGTCAGTCACTCGCGTACTCACACTCGTCGCAGTCTTCTCATGTTTGATCTCGTGCTTCTTTTTGTCAAACTCGCCCTTCCCGAGTAAGTCGTTGATTGTTTCGTTATACTATGTTATTTTCCAGTCAGTAATGGAGGGAAGACTGCAAGTGGGGAAATTTACGATTTCCAAGAACTGTCCCTCCATACTGTACTCCCAGCCCTTGCTCTTCAATGCCTCTGCCGCCCCGAATACTTCGTCAACAGCGCGGGGTATCATTCCCATTGTAGCTTCAGTCTACAAAGACTCCTTTAACAGACAGACGTTTGGCCCGCGGTGGACTCACGGAACCACCCTCCATAGTGAATGACTTTCCAGAACCCGTCTGGCCATATGCGAAGATACACACATTGTATCCATCTACGCAACTCTGTGCGAGGAGGGAGATCTCCTCAAAGACGTCGACTTGCGTAGACTCGGGTTCGAACACCTTTTCCCAATTATGAATGGCAAGCCTTGGAATGGGAAGAAGATCTTACGCGATCAAATGCAAACGCATAAACCTCTTTTCGTACCTGACCCATTGCGTTGGAGCTCAAGGAGGTGAGGACAATTTCTTTGTGGCCACTCTTGTCAGGAAATGCGATATTTGCCACAAGAGCCCTTGCTTGGTCTTCTAAGTCGGGACTGCCATTCGAGAATGGCCCAGAACGTGTTCTACCAGTGGTTGGAGAAGCAAGCTCATGTGGGAGGGCTGGCCGGACGCGACAAAAAACGCGAATGTTTCCCTTGAGCTCCTGGACCATGTTATGCAGTTTGCGGCGGACCATCTCTGCTTCCCTCGCCTCCTGCTCGAGGAAGGCTATTCGCCTAAGGGCGGACCGGTGATCAAGGTTCTGCTGTGAGGCTGTCGATCTTACGGAGTCGAGTTGTGCTTGTAATGCATCTCTTTCTGTCTGAAGCGCGTTCATCTGGGCATCGAGAGATATCCGGGCCGCTGATTGATCTGAGACCGTAGACTTGAGCAATGCGACATTTGCGCGTTCTCTCTCGAGATCCTCCTTTGCGACACGGAGGTCCTCTGCAAGCAGCCTGATATCCTTTGCACGTTTCTGAAGCTGCAATTCGAACTCTAATATCTCCTTGGCGTGCCTGTAGCGAAGTTTCTCGAGTTCTTCAATGGAATCGACGAGTTGACGTCGCTTATCTTGTTCTGCTTCGCGAGATGAAGCAAGTTCATGGTAGAGCGCGCGATGGTCTGCTTGAATCTCTGCAGCTTTGGTGCGTTCGGCATCCATTTGTTGGGCAATATGAAGTGCATTAGCCGCCTGGACGCTCTCGGGATGATTCTGGAGATCTCGGAAGGCGTCCGTGGTGCGCGTGGAACCAGAGACGACGCGCGCTCTGGGCCTGAGGGTCACAGCAGACGGTTTTGGGGGCGCGCTGGTCGCACGAGTGGTGCGACGTGGTAGGCCGAGCTTCGGAGGATCTGGTCTGGTGAGTCCAGGGAGCGGTCGTGGTTTGTTTCGTTGAGGACGGGTGCTTGCATTGGTACCAACAGCAGGGAGCTTCCTGGGCTGGTTGAGCGCCTCTTCCTCGAGGTCGTCGTCGTAGATAGATGGCAGTTTGCGCTTGTTCATTCTCTGCGCCGGCGTCGACGTGCGGATGGGTTGTGGTTCTGGCCAAGGTGTGAGCGCGACGCGTCCGGTCACGTGAGTGACCACATCACTTTTCTAGTATACCCAGAGCTAGGTACTAGCGAACCGTCGTACTGTTACACGACCCCGCCGATTTTTTTTCCCGCTCAGTCCATACGTGCTCTGTGCTCAAAGTCGAGAAACTGCCGGTTCGACGCTGGTCGATGGCGATGCTCAACAGACGTCTTTCATCACTCCTACCGACCTGCCCTGCGCACCTGAGAGGGTATGCATCCCCGTCTGGTTTCAAGCGCAAGACAGGCATACGCGACGGCGACGGCGCATCAGATGGGCCTGGCGAGCAGCCAACAGGCAAGCGGAGGAGGGACACGGCAAGTCCATCATCTCGCCTCTGTTGTCTCGCTCACGATCGTTTTGTAGGCATTCCTTCCGATGCCAACTTCCCAGCTGGCTCACCCGCTTTTTCGGCCAGACCATCTCAGCCGCCTCACACTCCAGCCCTTCCATCCAGTAAGGAGATCACTGCACTTCCCCTTTTCCCATCCATCCATTCATTTCTACCAGGAAACAATCACGCCTGCAGTCATCTCTCAGGCACTCAATTTCCCCCACAATGACAAGGACCCGTTCCGAATATTTGGTCTTCCTCGGAATCTATTAGTCGAGGTCAGTTGACATGCCGACGCGTATAGTATCAGCAATCACTCATTCGCTCCAGTTCCGAATTCTTTCCGCTCCATGCTCTGTCGTGCGCAACGTTACCATAGATATTGTAAACAGACTCGACGTTGCCAGCCAGACATCCAGTGCCAATCACCGGCTTGCGTTCAGTAGGTCTCAGAATCTCTCGCGATACATCATCTTCACATTCTGTCAGCCGGTGCTACGGGATGCGGGAAGAGCGTCTTGTTACTTCAGGCATTGCAGTATTGCCATACGCGCGATTGGATCGTATTTTATTTTCCCCGAGGTGCGTTATCCTTGTATACCAAGACTCTTTACTGTTGTTCATTTATTCGCAGCAATAAATCTCGTGAATTCGACGACGACATACGCGTATGATTCCCGTACTCGCTTGTATCAACAGGCCACCTTCGCGTTCCAAACCCTGCAACGCTTTTTGACGGTCAACAATCAGCGGCTCGATCGGCTGAAAACAACAGTGGATGTTGAGCTAGAACGCAGAGCAACGATCCCAGCAGGTACCATACTTTCCGATCTTGTGAGAGCAGGTATAAAGGAACGAGCATTGGCACCAACTGTTTTGATGGCTTTGACGGAGGAACTAGAGAAGCAAACCGAGTAAGATGCTCAATTTCACGCACACGCACTAGTCCGGCTGATCTTCATGCCTTGTACAGATTCCCTGTCCTGTTAGCTATCGATGACTTCCAAGCACTTTATTGCAAGACCAAATATCGTGATCCTCATTTCTCCGCCATCAAGCCCTACCATCTCTCCATGCCTCGTCTCCTCCTCGAATTTGCCAGTGGGCAACGGCACTTCGTACGTTTTCCCCTCTTCAATTCTGTTTCTGCGAGCGTTTCCAACTCCCGTACAGGCGCGAGGTGCAGTTCTCGGAGCCCTCTCGACGACAAATGCCGAGTTCCCACTCCCCCTTGAGCTTGCCGAGGCACTTGGTATCCCTCCGGTTTCGTACGGTGGCCCCTACGTAAATCGTTGTTCCACGTTGCAGACCTACACCAAGGGTCTGGAACGTATGGCCATTCCAGATGCCTTGACGGTCCAAGAGGCAATGGAAATCTTCGACCTCTGGAGCAAGGACGGTGCAATTCCTTCCGGTATGTCCTCTACCAGTGGGTAATAAATTGTGTTGACATGCATGTACAGTGCCCACCGACGAGCTGTTCTTGTCGAAATACAGCGAATCGTGTGGAAATGCCAGGGATTTCGTGTGGAAAGGGCTCTTGGCGTCGCTGTCGGTGTGAGTACGGCCCATATGTCTATTGACTAGTATAGTCGATGCGGATATACTCCTGTTGTCTATGAGTTTACCTCGGTTTCGCTATCCTTTGGTCTTCGAAAATGCTCCATCCTGGTGACCACTGGCCAGACGATCTGTGAGGCAGGCCTTCGAGACTTCGTCGGTTCGAACGCCGTCCGGCTGTGAGTACTCCGTTGGTGCTTAGCTATTATGACTGCCACGTATGCCATTGCAGCTCATCTCAACTTATATCTTAGAGCCTGGTTGGCTCTCCCAGGCTATCCCTGACATGGAACCTGAAGCCTCGCTCTCTCGGGACACGAAAGAGGGCAAAACCTGTCAAAACCCTCTCAGAACAGGACAATGTCCTTCTCTCCTTCCACGAGCTGCATTGTGTTGAGTATTCTGAAATGGAGTCGGGTCATTTATCTCTGTCCGACATGCACTCGAAACCGAGGCACTGACGAAGGCGAAACAAGGCCTGTTTTATTTTGGCCACGCGGCTGGGTCTGTAAGACCGTAGGTGTTTGTGCTGCCTCAGTTCCTCCACCGTGTCCCTTTCAACGTCGTGGAAACCGTCGGCCTTTGGGAAAGTGGAGGATTCGCTCTATGGCTCTGCCATCATGGACTAGTCCTTGCTCCTTTCCTCAACACGATCCAGCCGGCAGATTTTCGCTAGTACATACTCCCGCCTGTGCATCGAGTCTCGCTCCTAGCACCCGGCATCCCTCAAGTGATGCATCGCTAACCTCTCCCACGTTCACAGCTCGCTGTAGACCGGGAGCAGCTTCGGGCCGGAAAGCATACAACTTTCGCCTAGCCATCGCTTATCCTTCGTCAGCATGCACTTTAGGTAGCATTCATTCAGTTATTTGCTATCTCCCACTCGAGCGCTCGCTCCGTTCTCCGTCCACGCAAGCACGCATCGTACAGAGATCCCACCAATCTGGATCTAGTGATAGATCAGTCGGGAACTCCAATTACTCGCTCGTAAGAGGTCAGTGAGTGCGCGACTTCGTGGAAAGCGATATCAATTTCCACTTATAGTCATTCTCTGTGACTGTTGTTGTATTCCCATTCGGGAACCTCGCATGAGAGGCAGACGGGCATATGGCGCTCTATCGCCAGTACATGTACAACGCCAAAGTCTTCTCATGTACCCATATAAAGAGTCAGCCGTATAGCAGGCAAGTATCCATCTTCCGCTCCCATACCTCGAGGACGAGCGTGAAAGATGGTGCTCACTGTCGCGCTCGTAGCTTTTTCCATCATCCCTCTTACAAATGCTGCAATTCATAGTGTCATGCCGCGCGGGAGGCCTGGTATTCCCCGGATTCCCGTCCTCGAACGCTCCGTCACCAGTCCGAACGGGACAGCTCTACCCCCGCTCACGACTGTATACTACTTTGATCAATTGATAGACCACAACAACCCCAGCATTGGCAGCTTCCAACAACGATACTGGATGGATTGGGAGTTCTACGAAGCTGGTATATCATCCTCTTCCATTTCTCCATTCGAAATGTGTGCTTATGATATCTAGGCGGTCCAATCATACTTGCGACTCCAGGAGAGACTAACGCGGACGGTATCGTCAGGGCTCTCCCGGATATTCCTGTGATGCTCTAACACTTCTGTAGGATATGAAGCTTACCTCACCAACGAAACAATCAGTGGCATGATCGCTCAGAAACAACACGGGGCTACCGTCCTCCTCGAGCACCGTTTTTTCGGATACTCTAATCCGTATAATAACCTCACTTCACAGAGTCTCGAGCTGCTAACAGTCCAACAAGCCATCGATGACTTGGTCTACTTTGCGCAGAATGTAAACCTACCCATGCCTGGGGGTGGCAACGTCAAGCCTGAAACTACGCCGTGGATTCTGGTTGGCGGAAGTTATTCTGGTGAGTTTTACATCTGTTGTGGGGGAACGCTGAAACGGGGTTGTTAATAGGTGCTCTGACGAGCTGGACAATGGTGAAGTAAGTCTATCCTACGAGGGATCCGTTGTACATTTTGATTCACTGATTCGACACGACAGTCAGCCCGGTGTCTTCCACGCGGGTTATGCATCATCCGCTGTCGTGGAAGCGATAACGTGCGTGTTCATTTTCGTTCTTCCTCGTTTTACGTCTGATTCTCCCGCTTCCATCTGCGTAGCGACTATTATGGCTACTTCACGCCAATCCGCGAATACATGCCGCAGAACTGTTCTTCCGACGTTCAAGCCGTCATTGCGTATCTGGACCAGATCCACGCTGAGAATAACACAGCAGCTGTGCAGAGTCTGATGGAAGCTTTCGGACTCGGCGGTCTCTCACATATCGATGACTTCGCTGCCGCCCGTAAGTCTTTGATCCACTTCCTGTCACTGGGTTGGTAGCAACGAAACACTTTCTGTCCAGTGCAAAATAACCTGTTCGACTGGCAGTCTCTGCAGCCTGATGTCGGTCCTGGTGCTATGTTCTTCGAGTTCTGCGATGCACTCGAAGTAAAAGATGGTATCAATGCACCCGCAACAGGCTGGGGTCTCGAGAACGCCATCTACTCATGGGGATCATTCTGGAACACTACCTACTACGCAAATTGTAAGTCGTCACGAGGATCGATCGATCTACAAAACGATACCAGTTGACATTCGTTTGTGTTCGTGTAGTATGTGGAACTACCGATGCGGAGTAAGTATTCCGATAAAGATTGGCCATATGGTGCTTTGGAGCGCTGAATGGGGGATGGATGTTGTGTACAGGACATGTCTGGGGACGCACAACGCCAGTCAAGCATATTGGACGAATGTCACCGTGGACAATCCTAACCGCTCGTGGTCCTGGATGGTTTGTAACCAGTTTGGGTATTACGCAGTGGGGCCTCCTCTTGGTCAACCTGCCATCGTGAGTCGAATCCTGCAACCCGCATATCAAGAGGTGCGTGCCCAGTGTGTCAGTATAGGCAATGTAGGCGCCCTGTATTGATCTGCGAGGTTCAGAGACAATGTGTCAACATGTTCCCGCAAAAGTTTTCTTCGCCACCGTCGCCGTCTGCCGCTGGAGTGGACACGATGTACGCAGGTTGGAACGTGAACGTGGATAGGCTTTTCTTTGCCAACGGTCTCCGTTCGTGTTCAATCTCCCCTTTATGTTCTCGTTATTACTCACGTGCATGGCAAATGCTACAGGCGACCCGTGGCGCGAGGCCACCGTCTCCGCCGACGGTCTCAACAAAGCAAACACGACTACACAGCCTATATACCAGAGCAGCGGATTCCACTGTTCGGATCTGCTCACAAACAATGGTATCGTTGACGAGACCGTCCGTACCGTTCAGATGGCAGCCCTCGAGTATATGAAGATGTGGCTCGCTTGATATTTCAGCTTTTGCATGCAGAGATCACTGCGCATGCATTCGCATACCAGGCATTTGTGATCATGTTATCAAGTAGAGCCAGTCGTGGAAGAACTTGAGATATATTGAACGTTGTTAGGCTGGATTGGAACATAGGATGAAGACATTTACAGTAGCCATATACTTGCCAAAGTGAGTTGGCAGGCCCGACAGTACTCATCGCTTGGCAATGAGTTTGGATCATGGTCCTTGAGCGAGAAAAAAATTGAGCAACTCCCACTTCCATTGCGTTGTACCTCCACAGCCTCTGCCTTAACCAATAGCTATACTTATGCCAGAGCTTACCCAAGCCGACGATCCGGGGGAAACTGGACAATCAGGGACGTGCTACGTGCTCGTGGACTTGAGGGAGTGCCCCCCCGCCATCCCGTTCAAAGTCCTCACCGGCGGCGGTCGTAATCTACCTATGGGGACCATCATACAGAGAATAGATAAATAGCAGAGATGTAAAAAGGGACGCATGAGTGGATCATAAATTACGACATGAAAAGGGCACCCTATGAAAAGATTGAAAAGCGACAGTGATGGATCTTTACCCTTTGTATGCGTACCATCCGTCCTCGCTAACGTCCTTGGCAACATTACCATCAGCGTTCAACACAGGCAGACCCTGATCTGTCAAAGCCAGCCTCACCACCACTCTGTCGCGGTCCCCTTCAGCTCTGTACTCAGACAGTGCATTCGCAAGACTTCCCACGGACGACGCCTCCAGAACGTCCAGAAGGTTCGTTGGACTGAAGACGCGGGTTCTTCTACCAGTCGGGAGCGTGTCACTAAGTTTTTTCAGATAATTGACTTCCGAGAGCGCAAAAATGCCGGACGTGATCGTCACAATGGCGACGATCGTAATGAGCGAAATGGCTACACAGTGCGTTTGTGGATAAAGCTTCCAGCCCATGGTCTGCACGTTCATGGTAGCGCTAAGTGGAACGGTCATATTATCAGGAAGAGTCGACCCATTGATCAAAAAATTGCTGGTGATGGCAGCACGTATGACCTGTTGGACGTTGTCAACCCCGGTCGGACGATGAGACGAAAGCAATTACAGAGCCATAATACTCAGATATTCCTCTCAGGTATTGTTCCTGTTTGACCGTTAAATGAGCATACCAAACGATAGTCAGCGCATCTGCTCACCAAGAGTGACGTGATGCTGCCATTGTAACCCCAGATTTGCACTGCGTCAAGAAGCACATCGGCGAATGAATTGGAATACGGTCCTTGACTCAAAAAATATGCTGCCCAGATCATGTTAGCTTGGATGGAGGCCAATGGCCAAGATTCATCCGGAAGCATGACTTGGTTGAGAACATTGCTAACGTTTGCTAGACCAATTTGATTGTATTGCACCGTCACAGTCGTGACCATTGGAGTGATTTGGCAGACAACTGGTAGACTAGGGTTTGCACCAAAGTAGGAAGTGTTATATCCCGAATTACTTGGCGACTGCATAATGACCACTACGATGGCATAGAAACTATAAACCGCGCAGGCAGTCGACGATGGAAGAACTTACGGAAAGACTGATTCGACGGTCCAGAAAAATCTTGGTAAAAACATACTGATGTTGCGAAGAGTCCGTTTCCGATGAGACC
>JBBPUK010000134.1:0-49599 GCA_038094635.1 Tylopilus cervinicoccineus
TGTAGCCTAGAATGGGATCTTTATTTCATACGCCAACAGTCTAGGGTTAGGGTTAGTTGTTGTCTGGGAATATTGCCATTAGTGCAAAACATGCAAACATTGGGACAATTGTTTGAGCCACTGTAGGTCCTTCACCTCAACAGTGACTTGAAAATGAAAAGTGAATATTGCCCAGTTAGTCCCCTTAACATCTAGTTTGGGGACATTGCTAGGGAGGGTGTTAGTGGTGACAGGGATGATTGACATGGCAGGTGAGCTTCTTGTTAATATTCAGAGAAGTCAGAGCTTATGACCTATAAAAATAAAGGCAAGATATATAGAGGCATATGACTATCAAGAGATCTAGCTTAGTCATGTGCAGGCAATGAACTGTGGTATATTTACCTATCAAGAGATCTACTGTAGCTATATTGCTAATTAGCTCAGTAGATATATATGTGGACTAAGTAACTCACCTCAGTCATGCACAGGCAATAAACTAAGATATATCATATAAGGACAACAACCTATATACCACTGGTAATATCATTAGACATTAAGACATAATAGAATTATTTGCTAATGTATGGAATATGTGGCAGTCACCAGCATAGCTATAGAATCATATCATATGTACATAATTTAGTATGATATGCAAGGATGAAAGATATATATGAGTGGTGCCCTTGCTTCTCTATCAGGCCAGTGATGATGAGGCTATGAACACACTTGCTGATCTCAACAGTCTAATCCTTTCTGGCTGAATCTCCTGAAGGACCTAATGTCATAACTTTTCCCTTCCTCTCTATCACCCATATCACTTCCATCTTATCCTGCTCTTTCATCTTGCTAGCTTTCTCATTAGATGTAAACCCACCCTTTTCATTTTGAATCCCCTCTCTCCATTCTTTGCCCACTATGCTATCCACTCACTCTTAGTCTTATTTCCACTACCCTGATATGTCTATGCTAGTCATTATCTTTTACTTCTTTTGTCTATCTCCTATTGGCTTCTTTTATCATATGACTTCTTCTTATTTTCTATTCACTCTCCATATTGTATAATTCTTACCATTTTTTATTATTCTTGTTCTTTGACATTCCATTATATTCTCTATGCTTGGTCATGCTTATCTCCAAGCACTACTTAAGCTATAATAGTTTGCCTATATTTCCCAGTCTCAATCTTAGCTATTTTTGACATAGTACTTATTGTTGGATCTCAGTTCCTCAGTTCTCATGACTCTCTTCTTGTCCCTTATCACTCTGGATCTTAGTGATCTCATCACTTCAGGTCTTTTAGACCTCATCACTCCAGACCTCTTTGATCTTGTCCCACCCTAGAACTGTGACAGCTTCAGCTCCTACCTATGGACAGTTACTTTTCTTCAGACCTCCTTAAGTCTCATCACTTATCTGTAGTCCTTAGGACTCTAAACACTTAGTTACTCATCACTCCAGACCTCCTTCAGTCTTATCACTTGTCTGTAGTCCTCAGGACTCTAAACACTTAGTCACTTACCATTTCAGACCTTATCAGATTTTGTCACTTATCTGTAGTCCTTCAGACTCTAAATATATAGTCACTTATTTCTGGATCTTCAAAATCTCATCACTCATATCTCCAGTCTTCAGAAATATGGTAGCTTTGGCTCCTATCTATTGACTCATCCTTGTCTAGTCCTTAGACTTATTCCTAGTCACTTGCCTTGCTTGTATAGTACTAGAATATGGCAGCCTTAAGCTTTTGCTAGTAGTAAGATCATAGTACAACATTTTATATAACACCTAGGATACTGTAGACTTGCCTAGGCCAGTTTGAAAGTCAATTTTCCTAGAGGAAAGGCTAAAAAAGAAGAGAGAGATGATATTATTTCTTTAAGAGATAGAGATAGATTTCATGATAATAATAGTAGAATAATAATGAGATGATAGGATTTATATATATTGGATAACTAGCCATTATATAAATATAACATAATAGGATCTCTTTCAAATATATGTAATGATATTATAGCATGCTAGAATCCAATATATATAATTATAATATAAAGTCAAAAAACTATCTGCATAAGTTGTTATTTTATAACTGCTACCATTTTATTAAATCTTATTCAAATCTCTTAATTATTGTGTGTATAGAAGGCCAAGAGTCTATACTACATTTGATATACCCATTGTATTTAATAAGGTTTGGTGGTTATTGAGAATTATTATATTTAGTGAAAAATATGCAAATATATGGATAGTTTTTTGAGCCACTGTATTTTGCTTATACTTATTTCTCTCTTTGACTTAGCTCCAGTTTCTCTAGTCTTCAAACTCTATTGATTGGTGTCTATGACTATATTTCTTTTTAGTACATAAACTCTTCCACTATACTCTATATCTACAGTTAGGCTATGGCAGGAGTACTAGATATCTACCAGAGTTCTGGGTCTGGGTATTGCTTAGGTATGGATATGGGTATCCTCACTGGATATCTGTACCCATACTTACACCCTCACATGGGTAGTAGGCTGTGGCACTAGTTGCATACATTCAAAAAATATAAACTCTAACTAGTTATGCAAACTCTAACTACCCTTGCATAGCTCATGTGATAACTACCAAAAGCATTTGTATTTTTTCTTGCAACAAACAAACCCCTTGCATCACATCATGGCCATATAGCTTGGCTTTCTTTCATCTGCAAAGCATAAAGTCAGCTCAAAAGCACAAGCCATACTTGACAATTATCAAGCACCATCCAACAAAAGGAAGAACTTATCTACAAATGAAAACACAGCTTTCAAGCAGCATGCAAGCAAGAAACTAAAGGTAGGCATCTCCAACCTGAGTGTACCAGACTCGGTAGATTCCCCCATTGCTAATCACAGCAACAGCAGAAATCTTGATGGTGGTCATGTTGACATTGACAACAATAGAGCAGATAGGGCCAGTGATGGTGGTGGTGAGACTAGTAAAGAAGGTAGCAGTGGCAACAATGACACCAACCCTTTGACACCTGAAGACAAGCTAGAATAGCTTATAAAGGAGTGGGTGTCACCTATATATACCTTCTTTGAGCCAAAATCAACCATTATTGAAAATGATGGGCACTACATTCACAACTTCAAGTGTGCTGCTTAGGGCTGCAAATTTATGGTATGCTATCATATAAAAATAACAGATGGAGATCTGACTAGTAGCAGATACACTGCTACATGAACACAAAGGATGCATGCTCAACAAGTAACTTGTGCAAGCATGTCAAGCTTTGCAAAGATTGGGGCAGGAACATCTTGAAGATAGTAGATAAGGTCAAGAATGCAGACAAAGTATATAACAAGATTATCAGATGCTATATACAAGATGGCACAATCAGTATCACATTTGAAAGGAGGGAAAAGGGATAGGTAACCTACCTACATTGCCAGCACACTTGACAGGAGATATGGTGATTTTCTATTGATCATTAATTATAATGGTCATATTCTGACAGATATTATCAGGGCACAAATAGTCCAATGGGTGTATGAGAGCTTATAGCCATTTGAGATCATGAAAGACTGACACTTTCTATTTCTCATGAAGACAGGGTGATCAGAGTATTACATACCATCACCACCCACTGTGTCACATGATATATACCTTGCCTTTGTGCACACTCATGGTTGGATCACAAATATACTGCAAAACTATTTGGAAAAGATTAATTTTACAACAGATGCATGGTCCTCATCTAATCACCATGTATTCATTACATTTTGCATGCATTTAGAGCATAAGAGCCAGCTACTGAGTTTTTTGTTGGACATCATTAAAGCTACTGAGGTATGAGTTAGATTTAGATGACTTAATATGATAGGACCTTACTTACTGTCCCAAAGTCACATACTGGGTTGATAATGGCAAAGATCTTTGCCAAGATACTGGCAGACTTTGAACTGTCAGATCAGATATGTCAGAATGAGACAGGAACTTACATCAATAGGATAACTGCATTATTCATTGTAGATCCTCAGTGTGACTTGTGATAGTGTGACCAGCAATGATGTCATGATCCAAGAGTTGATAGTGCTTGCTAATGGGTTTGCTGAGCCAGCTTCACACATGCACTGCTTCTTGCATATTGTAAATCTAATTGCCAAGAGCATTCTTCATCAGTTTGATATCAAGAAGGTCAAAAGTAAAAATCACAATCACAATCACAAGGACACAGACTTGAGGAATCTTGAGAAATCAGATAAGAAAGATGGCAGCATTGACAATGAGGTGGATCTTAATGAGCATGATAATAATGATGGATGAGTTGATGAGATAGGCAAGTTGAATGATCAAGAATGGCAGCTTCTGAAATAAGAGATTCAACCAGTGAAATATGCATTAGCAAAGGCAAGGACATTCTCACTCACCTCACATCCTCTCATCTGAATCCCACTGCTTAGCTTTGACAATTGGCCTTCAAAATCATTAACTCAATAACTATTCATCTTTTTACTTGGCTCAAGACTTTGAAAAAGCTGAAGATGGAGCTCAGCTTGCTACCATATGATGTTGCTATCTAGTGGAATTCAACATTTGACATGTTGACCTATGTACTTGGGCACAAGAATGCCATGAACACAATGACATAGAGTTGAGATCTGGAACTGTATGGGCTAGAGCTGAGTAATGTAGAGTGGATCATGTTGGAGTAATTGGCAGACATACTAAAGCTGCAGTGTGAGAATACAGTTGTATGATATAAGTAGGCATAGCTCATCATGCATTGGCAGATCCTCAAAGACACAATGCTGTTCTTCTTTCATTCAATGCCAAATCTTGCCACTATCATCTCTGTGATAGACATTATTAACAAGCAGCTCACCACATTTGCATGCAACTGAAAATATCATCCCTTAATCCATGCTGCTGTATCACTTGAAAAGAAAATGCTTGACTAGTACTATTCATTACCAGATTCCTTGGAAGTCTATCATATTGCAATGATCTTACATTCCTGCCATATGCTGGCATACTTCAAAAGTGCAAACTAGGAGTTAGATTGGATTAATATAGTAGAAGCACTTGTATATAAGGAATTTATATGCTTATACTCATTAATCTATTATGGCCATATCTACAAACCTCATGTTTATTCATTTATTCACAGTCCATGTGGCTAGCCCTCATAAGGACACTGAGAGAGCTAGGTATTAAAGAGTTCCATGACCATCTAGACAGCATTGCAGGGCACAAAGTATCTTTTGTAAGGTCCTCTGACACTCTTAGTAGTATTTTTAGTATAGATTACTAATATTCTATCACTTTAGAAAGCATGGAAACTAGTTTCCCCTTATAGGCTTATTGGATAGATTCAGATCTTCTAATATACATAGCCTAGCATACCTTCTCTTCTTTGATAGAAGACATTATATAGGGAGTGGTAGTTAATTACTGCTCAGACTGTGGAACAGCCTCTTAATTCCCACTATTTAATATAGTCTTATCATATAGCCACTAACAGCTATGTCTTATCACACAACCTTGTTAATCTCTACTACATAGGCTAGTAGAGCATAGAATAGCCTTGCATAGGAATGCATAGATTGGCACAGTATAGAGGCACAGGGTTTCACCATAGATAGATATTTACTATAGTAGGGTACATGGTCTATATGTCAGTGGCTGTACAGCATCAGGATATATAAACCCCAAGAGTCCTAGCACTGGCTTCCTAGTCTAGTTCTCCTAGTGTTTTCTCTAGAGCACCTTGCAGTCAGATCTCCTACTTAATAAGCTAGTCTTCAACAAGTTCTCTTGAGCATCTTAGACATACCACAGCAGTAGTGGTCTTTTCTCTAGGGTTGTTCCATAATCAATAATGATAATATGATCATCAAGACCATAGATGAATCTATCAAGGGCAACAAGTCAGATAACATTTTTGACCATATGACAGCCTTGGCACCCCCAAAAGCTGATCGATTATAGTCCAAAATCAACCACTACCTTTTAGTGAATGTAGAACAGACTGATGATGCTATCTACTAGTGGCACAAGTGGTACACTCTCTATCCAAAGCTCTCATGCATGGCTATTGACTATCTCACCATTCTAGCCACATTTGTTGATGTAGAGTGCATGTTCAGCTATGACCATCTTCTTTTATCTCATATTTACTTTCATCTTTCTGTACAGTCAATACATGCACTGTTGTACCTAGGCAACTGGAGCATGCTCAACCTCATCAAAGTGGATGATATGAAGTAGATAAGCTTATTGCTGTTACAACCCACTAAGACAACCTAAGGACTAGGCCAAGGAAAGACATGCATAGGGTCTATAGATGGTTGAGCAGGGACTACACTTGGACTCAAGTGCACCAATGCCTATGAAAAGGCACCCTATTATGGGGGAAATCCACAAGAGGATAGACTAAGGTTGCCCTTAGTTGTCCAGACCTTTATATACCTTGGTGTATATATATCATGTGACTTAGGCAACTACTCTGGTCACTGGAAACCCTAGACCCTTGTCAGCCACATAATGCCCCCTCTTTATTACTAAACTGCACCTGCTACAATCTATTCACCATTTTGCATCCAATATCTCATGGATCAGGCATGCGTCTTGTGTCCAAGACCTTCATATCCACAGTGTCCACACCCCAGATCCCATCTTGCACTATCCACTGGCAAGATCCATTACAGGTGATTCATGATCCTTTACAATTATGCCCTTGTGGCCATAACAATTGCTAGATATTGAGAAAGAGGAGAAGACTTTCAAAGATGAATAGGATAGGATTACTCTTGACTCAGATAACTAAGACTTATAATATAAAATATTTATATTGTTACTAAGATTATTAGAAAATATTAGAAAACCCCCAGGTCCTTAGAGTATGGATATTGGTACAGATATCCATTAGTGATACCTATCAACTTATCCATACCCTTGTCAAGAGTATGGATGTATCAGTAGATATAAGTACAGATATCAGCACTGCCACCTGGGGGTATACCCATGCATTTACCTATCTGTAGTTCAAATATTAACTTAGTCCTCACTTCTAGTCTCCTTTACTTGAGTCTTGACAACTCTCCTCTGACCTCTACCTAACTTTTGCTACTTCTGATGATTAAATCCTAACCTCTAATCCTCTAAAATCTGGGACATGAAAATAACAAGGGTATAGCATATGTATACACTAAGGCCAAGTCCTATTTGACCACACTTCAGACCCTCAAAGTTGTATCTAGAGTAGACCAGACTTAACACCTACTCTGTAATGGAAGGGATATTGGGAGAGTCTCAATCTTTTATTATGCAAAACATCAATAAAAGGACTTACTACAGGTAGAAGTTTAAGGAGCTACCACATTTCTATATATAAGCAAGAGAACAAAGGCTAGAACCAAGGGTTGAAAGAGGGCTTGCTATAGATAGGAGCTCTAAAAGCTGCCATGATTCTATATTCAGGTAGAGGCAAGAAGACAAAGGTCAAGGGTTGAGTCTGGATGGACTCCAATGACAAGTCTTAAGTATTGGGGCTAGCACCCAAGGAAAGATGTTAAGTCACATAGAATGAGACTAAGATATCCTAAGAGTATAGTGAGATTTACAGTATATAGTAAGAATAAGAAGAAGGTAACTAATAGAATGAAACCTTATAGAATGCTAGAGAAGAGAGATGATCAAGGCACAGAATGTAGAAGAACAATAAAGAATATAATGACTAGGAAGATGGCATAATCTGGTGCAAGAACACAATAGAATGGAAAGGAACATGAAGTTAGGAAAAAGAAGGCTTAGAGAAGCAGAGCATTTAGAAAAGGAAGTGAGAACTAAGGTAATTGAATGAGAGAAGCAGAGATAGGATCTAGGATCACTAGATACTGCATAGGTGTAAGAATGGATGGATAAAGAGAAATGGAGAGGATAGACTTGTACATAACAAGAAAGATAGAAGAAGGATTGTAACAATCAGCAAGTATAAGGCTTTGGCATGACTTTGCCATAGGTGGTTGTGCTTGTTATGGTGTAATGGCACCTAACACAAATGTACTAAAACAACTAGACAGAACAGCAACTATCTCTGATGATAGGTGGCTCCTCTGAGCAGATCTGGACTCACAGATAGCAACATAGTCAGCATGGCTTCCAGATGGCAACTCTTCCTAGTTGTGTAGATGCTAGCCTCAGCACTCCTGTGTGCAGATGACCTAGCAGTGGCATAAATGACATGGTCCTTTCTATAGATGATCAGCAATGGTGAACTATAACTGCTAGAATAGTCCCTTTTACTGAGAGGAAAGAACTCCTAATGAGAATGTTGAGATACAAAGGTAGAGGTTACTCAGACAATGAGTAAGGTGACTGGCCATTCTGAGGAGGAGTTCTAGCATATAGATTGCATAGAACAAGCTGAAGTACTACTACAGCTGAAGCTCTATTTATAGGGTGGGCTTTCTGTGCACAGATCATATAACTAGAAAGGGAATTACTAGGTAAGGAATAAGTGCTACCAGTAGTCTAAAAATATTGTAGAAATAGGAAAAACTGCTTGGTAATAAGGTGCAAGGGTAAGCTTTGATTACAACCCTGGATAGTGAGGACAGTTCCCAGTATAGATATAGGGGTTTACCAGGAATGCAAGAATGAATCATAAGTCCTTGAATCATGTTGAAGAGTAAGTAAGTAGAATGTAATATGAAGGATACCTTGATTATAGAAGGCTTTGCAGTTATGGATGAAGAGACAGCATAGTCTGTTGATGGAAGATGGAAAGCTAGGAAGAAACCAAGGTATAAGTAATAAAGGGACAATGAGGCAAAAAAGGATGGGGAAAATGGGTATATGAGTTGGGTCACTAATCAATATATAACATTACCCCCTTCCTATCTTCAAGACTCCCTAGACTCAATAACCATATCCCTTCTAGTAATCAGTATGCCAGGGGCAACCAGAGACTTGATAGAAATATGAATGTTTGAGTCGGTGACTGGGAAAAAGGTTGTTTTAATGAAGGAATGCTAGTTGGGTAATGGATAATCCTAGAATATAGGGGATATCTTTGGGATGGATGGGAGGTCTCAGTTTAGAAGAAATCCAGAGTGTGGAGGTGTATCCTGGGAGGGAGGTCCATTCATCAGGTTTGAGACAAAGCTCTATGGAAATATTTATTATGTGTCAACTGAAGATTCTCTTTATATGCCCACATTCTTTCTCTTCTCTCCCTACCTATGTATTCCACAATTCACCCTTCATTTTGTATTCACTTCAACATGCATTGAGGAGTACCTCTACCATCTGTTCATATGTTGATGACTTACTTCTATACTCTACTATTAGTGGACTTTTCTTGGTTAACATAACTTTGCACTACTAATAACCTCAGCTCCTTTTCCAGTATTTACTTTCTTGGATACTTGGTCCATGCCCCACCAGTTTACTCTATAAATAGGGTCCTTGCATGTACTAGTACTTCAGCTTGTTCTACACAATCTACATACTAGAACTCCTCCTCAGAATGGCCAGTCACCTTACCCACCTTCTGAGTAATCTCCACCTTTAAATCTTGACATTCTCATTAGGAGTTCTTCTCTCTTAGTAAAAGGGACTATTCTCAACATCATAACTCAACATTGCTGATTGTCTATAGGAAGGGCTGTATTGTATACACTGCCACTCAGTTGTCTGCACATAGGAGTGCTGAGGCCAACATTTACGCAACTAAGGAAGAGTCACCATCTGGAAGCCATGCTGACTATGTTGCTATCTATGGGGACAGATTTGCTTGAGAAGAGCCATCTATCATTAGAGACAGTTGTTGTTCTATCTAGTTGTTTTAGTGCATTTGCATTAGGTGCCATCATACTATAACAACATTACTCTAATCTGTAAGATCAGGGTTCTAGGATCCATCAAATAGATCTCTAAGTGGGGTATGGATAGTGAAGGGGATGAGTTCCCTAGTCTCTTGGTCAAGGTGCATGGGTTGATTGGTGTGAGTCATGGCAATATATTTAATAGAGGGTGTGGATTCAAATAGGGATGGGGTAAGGCTTAGACATGTCAAAGTGTGGTGGTGTGAAAATAGTAGGACACTAGAGGAATGGCAATGACTAGGAGAAGGAAGTGGAAGAGATGGATAAGAAGAAGGAAGACAATTCTGGGGGGAATGAGATTGGAGAGAGAGTACTCTAGGAGGATAGAGGGCATGTTGTTTCAGAGGCAATTGACCAGTTTATAGATCTGGAGGAGGTCAGAAGCATTATCTAGATTTGATTTGGGTTCTCAAGTGTGTTCTGATTCAGGGTATCCCTTCCAGGTTACTAGATACTGCCTTCTTGATGGTGGTCTATGGTGGTATAAGATCCAATCAATCTCATACTCTTCTTTGCCATCAATCAGATTGGATGGAGGGTAGAGATAGTTAGGGTCATATTTAGCAGTTTCTCAATAGGTGGTCAAGAGGGAGGCATGGAAAACATCATGAATCTTCCAGGTGGAGGGAAGCTTGAGATGGTAGGCAAGGGAGGAAAGTACTTGGGTAATCTCAAACAGTCCTTCTCTTTTTGGGGCAAGTTTACATAGGAGGTTTGGATGGTGAAGATTCCTGGCTTCTAGCCACACCATATCTCCAACCTTCCATGATTGAAAATGGGCAGTGATCCACTCCTTCATAAGGCATTGGGTTTTCTCATGGGTAGCCAGGGCCTTCCTTCATATGAAATCAATGTTTTCTAGCTGTGTTTGTAAAGCAGGAAGGAAAGCAGTTCCTAGATGGGGATAGATATATAGTTCATAACTGAAAAGGAGGAAAAATGGGGTTTTGTTCATGAAGGAGTGTACAGAGGAGTTATGATGGAATTCTGCCATTTTCAGAAGGTCAATCCATCACTATGGGAGGCCTTCACAGAAGAGATAAAGGTAGATTTCAAGTTCTTGGTTTACTCACTCAGTTTCTCCATTGATTTGGGGGTGATAGGTAGTGGATAGAGCAATGTCATATTGGAGTAGTCAGCCAAGTTCTTTGGCAAATGCAGAGGTGAATTGGAGACCTTGATCAGAGACGAGCTTGTCATGGAATCCTACTCTGGGGAAAATATGTTTAAGGAAAAGTTATGCAACTCCTTCAGCAGAGATGTCAGAGTGGCAGGGAGTATAGATTACCCCCTTTGTAAGACCATGGTCAATCACAACCATAACAGCATTGAAACTCTTGGCAGAGGGGAGACCAGTAATTAGATCTACTGACAGGGTGGAGAAAGGTCATAGAGAGGTAGAGGGAATGGGATGTAGTGGGGGAACAGTCAGGTGGGTGTTGATTTTGCAGACTTGGTAGGCAGTATACCTAGAGACAAAGCAACAAATAAAAGAGAGGAGTTCTGGCCACCAAAAGTCTCTTTGAATGAGATTCTCAGTACAATGGATCCTGCCATGACCTCCAATAAATGATTCATGGAGGGAGGTGATGAGTTTATGGTGTTCCATAGAGGAAATATAAAGGCAGCCTTTAAAGTAGAGTTTTTCCTTGTCAAAAGTCCAGTCAACTGGGGTCAAATAGTGAAAATGGGTGGGATCCCCCTTTAGACAATGAAGGGCAGCAAGGATAACAGGATTGGAAGTAGAGGAAGAAGTAATCTTCTCTAATAGGGTAGTATTGATGGCATTGAGGAATAGATCTCCTGGAAGCAATTGCAATTCTGAATTGTTGTCAGAGGTATCAGTGGAGTGTATTCTCAAGAGTGCATCTACAGGGGCAAGTTGGAAGGCTGGCAAGTACAGGAATAGTAGATCAAAGTCTTGTAGAAAGACCTGCCATCTAGCATGGCATCAGAACAGCTTCCTTGGCTGTTTGAAATAGGTGAGGTTTCAGTGATCAGTGATGACAGTAATGGGGTGTCCAGTCCCCATTAGATATTGACATCACTCTTTCAAGGTATAGATGACAGCTAGAAGTTCTCAGTCATAGATGTCTTAGTTTCACTCTGTGTCTCCCAGAGTTTTGGACAGGTAAGTGCAGGGATAGAGGTTGCCATTGATGTCTTTTTGCATGAGGACAGCACCCATGGCAATAAGTGATGTGTTAGTCATGAGAAAGAAAGGTTGGAAAACATCCAGCATATGAAAAATGGGGGTGGAGACAAAGATCTGCTGTAGTCAGTGAAAAGCAGATTCGCAGTTGGCTGTCCAAATCCAGGGAGTGTTCTTCTTAGTAAGATCCAGGAGAGGTTGTGCTATTTCAAAGAATCCTAGAATAAACTTTCTATAAAAATTGCAGAAGCCTATAAAACACTTTGAATTGCTTTGACATTGGTAGAGATCTTCTAATCCTTGATTGCAGCTAGCTTGGCCCAGTCCATGGTAACTTTGTTATGGCTAATGACCATTCCCAGATATTCTACTTTGGATATGTCAAAGGAGCACTTGGAGAGTTTGAGGTAAAGTTTCTGTTCTGCTAGTCATTGCAATACTAGCTTGGTCCATTCATGGTGGAGTGCAAGATTGATGGAGTGAATAAGGATATCGTCCATATAGATAATGACCCATCCTTCTGCAATATAATCTTGAAAGATATGGTTCATGAATGTTTGGAATGTCACTAGTGAGTTTCTAAGTCCAAAGAATATCATGGTGGCTTGGAAAAGCCCAACAGAGTGATAAATGTGGCTTTCCATTGATCTTTCAGTTTTATTTGGATGTTGTTATACCCCCACCCAACATCAAATTTTGTGAAATATCAGGATCCTTTGAGGTGGTCCAGTAGGTTAGAGATGAGGGGCAGGGGGTAGGCATTTCCTATGATGGACTTATTAAGGTACCTGTAATCTTGGCAAGGTTGTAGGGACCCATCCTTCTTTGGCATGAAGAAAAAGGGGGCAGTCTGGGGGGACTTGAAGGGCACAATTTTTCCTAAGGCTAAATGTTTGTCAACAAATTCTTTACAGGCCTCTATTTCCTTAGGGTTCAGTGGGTAAGCTTTAGCTACCTTGGGGGTGAATCCCTCTTTCAGGTCTATAGCATGGTCAAAAGGTCATGCTGGTGGAAGTTCACTCTTGGATGGTTCTTGAAACACAGTGGCAAACTCTTTAAATTCTGTGGGTAGAATGATTTCTTTCTTAGGCATGTTCTGAGCTATTTCTGAGGTAATCATAGTTTTATTGATGTATAGGGATGGGTGGTATCATTTGATATACTTTTGTTCAAGTAAAGAACTTTGATTGATTCTAAGGTGGTGGAGTAGGTATCTTTAAGGGAGGTGATCATCTTCTGTTAATGTTGGGGGAGAAAATTGCATTGTTCCTATCTTCCAATCTATGATGGGGTTTACTTTCTTTAGCCAAGGGAGTCCTAGGATCACATTTTTCTTTCCACATTCTAAAACTAAAAAATCTTTGGAGGTTTCCCAATCTTCAATTCATATGGGGAATCTGGCCACCAGTTGGACCAGTCCAGAATTGTTGATGCTTCCATCTATGTTTCATGTGACCATCTTCTGTTTCAACCTTCTGGTTGGTAGTTTGTTTTGGATTACTAGTCTGAGATGAATGAAATTCTCTATGGCTCTGCAGTCCACTAGAGCCTTAGTTTTGACAGTTTTGTTCAACTATATGATCAAAGGGATTCACATGAATTGGGCCTTCATATTGGATACAATTACAGTTGCAACAGTATAAGGAAGGGTAGACATCGAGATATCCTTCCAATTTAAAAATCCTAAAAATTGATTGCTTTCACCTCTATAGTTTCTCCTTTAATTTGGGCTCCTTCTTCTTTGTCATATATAGTCTTGAGAACTTACAGGACTTCTTTCTGGAAGATTTCCTTCATGGTGCTAAGGGCATTGAGATACTTGGTAAGTGTGGACTAGGACAGTATTTCTTTAGTAGTATCTATAGTCCTGATTGCAGCAGGGCAGAATGGGTTTCTGGATGGAGAAGATGTGACAGATGCTATGATGGTGATAGGGTGGGAGTTATAGGTATTATTGGCTTTTGGGCATTGAAGAACTCTAAGTCCTGCTAAAAGCACCTAAGGAGTCTTTCTATAGGTCCTAGGGGTATGTGTGTATGGGGAGGGCAATAGGTTCACCCCAAAAGAGACTCGATGTGAAGGAGGATAGGACATTAGAAGTCCTCAAGCCAAGGGCCAGCCAGGAGAATACTGGGAAGGGATCTGGTGTATAAGACCAGAGATCTGGTCTATCATTAATGGAGTCAGTGGGTGGTAAGATATACATGGGGTGGTAGGATATGAGCAGAACAATAACAGTAGTGGTGGATGGTCAGTATGTGGTTGGACAGTGATAAGCAAACAGGAGCTAACTTTCCTAATCTTGCTACACCAGATTTATAGTCCCAGGTATATCTGAAACTTTATATACAAAATTGAAAAGTCGGTAATAATTCCATGTAAGACTATAAGTCCACATGTAAGTCCAAAACCAAATGGTAAGTAGTGTTGACAGTTTGGTCTATGAGATCAAAGTCTGAGACCAACTGTATAGTCTGATATAAGCCCAAGTCCAGGTCAGTCTACATATAGGGTGACAGGAAGATATAAAGGACTGTAAAAGGCTAAGAATGGATGAAGAAAAACATGAAAAATAAGAGAATGTGTCATATTTCATTCAGCCTCACCTCTGGTACTTCTGTTATCATCTCTGATCATCTCTGGACCTATCTCCATTCCTTCCTGTCTTCAGTATATCTTAGCTCTATTCTGACTTCTACTTGATTCCTCTGTTACTTGCTTCATTTCCTCCTATTCCATGTCCATATAACTTCCGATTGTTCTACTTGTTACATGTGTTGACTTGACATTTGACTTGACACTTACATTTGGCATGTAACCTTGACTTGACTTCAACACTTGACATCAGTGTAGCTTGTCTCCAGTGTGCAGCATCTGTCATTGGAGCTCACTCATCCAGTCTGACTTACTCATCCATTTCATCCTCTATATATAAGTTCTATATCTCCATTGTTAGTACTCTAGTTTGAATATCAAATAAATCACTCCATGTTGAGTCCAACACTCGACCTTGTCCTATCTCTGCCCTCTACTCTTTACTTATAAATAAGACTAGAAACTTGGCAAGGACACAACACATAAGCCCTGCATCAAAGCCTCACCCCTCCACTATATCTCTGAATGTCCACTGCATCTCCAGCTGCTCCATACACCCTCATGTTGTCTCCAGCCCCCTACCTTCATTTGGAAATGTTGGACTTAATCTGGAGAACCTGGACTTGATAGTATATTTGAACTCATACTTGTCAAGTTCTATGAACCAGTATGATTACTTGTGCTAGGACTACCATGCTTCAGACTACCTTTGGCAGTTCTAGAGCAATGCCAGGCAAGTTCATCAGTCTTACTGCCCATGCTGCTCCTTCTATTTCTACCACCCAATAAGGAACTATTTCTCCACTCATGCCACTTCTGTCACAGTTCGAAAATTTTCCTTCTGATGATGAAGAAATCTATGAACATCCCAAAAGTTTGGTCTGCAGATGTAGGACCAAAGGTGGAGGAGGTAGTGGTGGTGGTGGTAGTGATAATGATGATGACCCAGACCATGATTTATCTGATGACAGACAAGACAACAACTTCAACGAAGAAGATGACCACTCTAATAATGTCCTGCTTGGGTATGAACCACTTAATAATCTCATTGACACTATCTGCAGACTAGCCCACTCCTCCAATTGGAGAAGCAGCTCTGATACTAAGGCTAAAGTCAGAAAACTAGACACCTTTGACAGATCTGATCTGAAGAGGCTCCACCCCTTCATTGTGCAATGTGAGATCAATTTCCAAGCAAACCCCAAGATGTTTAGCAGAGATCATACCAAGGTCACCTTTGCTTAGTCCTATCTAAAAGAAATGGCATTGAACTACTTTGAGCTGGACTTGCTCAGAGATGAGCCTCTAGAGCAATGTCTGCTCTAGATGGATGATTGGCCAGTCTTTCTATATGAACTCCAGGCCAATTTTGGCCCTCATGACCCCGTTATTGAAGCAGAAGCTTAACTCAAGCAACTGTGCATACATGACAACCAGCAGATTAACAGATATATTGTGGAATGGAATCACCTTGCAAACCAAGTCTGCAAGTAGGGTTCCAGTGCTCTCTGTTACATGTCAGAAGGTTCTCTTTGTATGCCCCCATTCTTTTTCTGTTTTTCCAATCTATGCATTCCATGATTCACCTTTTGTTTTATATTCACTTCAACATGCACTAAGGAATAACTCCATTATCTGTTTCTATATTGATGACTTACTCCTATATTCTAGCACCAGTGGGCTTCCCCTTCCAGATATCACTTCAAATCACTGGTGATGCCCTTCCCTTTTTAAGTAGTTACCTTTCTTAGAAACATGGTCTGTGCCCCACTAATTTACCCCATAAATAGGGTCCTCATGTGTACTAGTAGTTTAGCTTGTTCTACACAATCTACATGCTAGAACTTCTCCTCAAAATGGCTGACCACCTTATCTACTGTCTGAGTAACCTCTACCTTTGAATCTCAACATTCTCATTAGGAGTTCTTTCCACTCAGTAAAAGGGACTATTCTTGTGATCATACTTCACCATTGTTGACCATCTACAGGAAGGGCCATGTGTTGTATATGCCACCACTAGGCCATCCACATACAGAAGTGCCAAGACTAGCATTTATGCAACTAGTAAGAGTTGCCATCCAGGAGCTGCACTGATTATGTCGCTATCCATGAGTTCAGGTCTGCTCAGAGGTGTCATCTACCATCAGAGACAGTTGCCATTCTGTCTAGTTGCTTTAGTGTATTTGTGTTAGGTGCCATCACACCGTAACACTCTCTGCCAGAGCTTCTACAATAGACTTCTGAACTGAATCAAGGATGAGATGGCACATCAGGGGAAGTTAGACTCTATTCAAGCCATACATACTCTGATTCAACAGATTGACCAGAAGTATTGGGAGCATAAAAAAGAAGTTGCTCAGATAACCAAAGCCTCTGGATTGCACTCCAGTAATCAGCCATCCAAGTCCTTCAAGTCTGCTGGTTCCACCCAGACTCTCCAGATCCCCAACTCCAACAATAAGTCTACCAAGGACCCTCCCAAGCCTAATGGGAAGTCTGCCGCTTCTGCTACATCTGCTCCTAAGCCCAACATCTCCTCAAAGTTAGGAAAGAACAGAAAGCTCACCTCTGCTAAGTGCAAATGCTGCTTCAACAACAAGTTATGCATGTTTTGTGACACTGAAGGACACATGGCCAAAGAGTGTTCTAAGTCCTCCTCCAAAGCTTTAAAGGCTTGCATAGCCTAGACCACAACTCTGGAAATCAAACTGAATGACTCCAAGGAGTCACAAAAATGATCCATGACCTCCATGACTCTACACAGACTAGAGGTTGTGTTGAACCCACCTGTACACTCAAGGAGATCTGCCTCAATGTATCTGCTCTTTTAGATCCCAGATCACTTTTACCCATGGTCTCTTTGTTATCCTATGATATTCTGCCATTTTCCATGCTTGTAGATTTCAGATCCTCCGATTGCTTTATTCCATACCTCTGCTTCTTCTCCAACTCTTTGATGGAACTTCCAATTTCTCCATTACCCAAGCTTTAAATCTCTCTATCCACTTCAAAACCAGTGATATCACTCCAATAAGATTCTATATCACTCCATTGAACAGTTCTTGTTCCCTTATTTTAGGACACAACTAGCTCACCCACTACAATCCATTGATTGACTAGGTTTCAGGCAGTATCTCATTCCATTTACCTGAATAGGCCAGGTCAACCCCACCTCCAAGCTCACCCCCACAGCCTTCAGTTACTCCTCCAGCTACCCCTCCTCTACCAGATCCACTGCATTTCTCTGATTGCAAGCCTTCTCCTATTGCCTTCATTAGTGCTCCAGCATTTGCACTAGCATGTCATTTACAAGGCTTTGTGGAGTTCAGCTTGCAAATCTGGCCTAAGAAAAGCGATCTCCACACTTCCTCTACAGCTTCTAAGGTCCCCAATCTCTCCAGTATACCTCTAGAATATCATAAGTTCACTGATGTCTTTAGCAAGAGCAAAGCCTCCCAGCTTGCTCCACATCACAAGCACAACCTTAAGATTGACCTTGAGGAAGGTGCTACACCTCCCTTAGAAACCCTTTATTTCCTTTCCCCCATAGAGCTTGAGGCACTCTGAACTTTCCTAGATGAGCATCTCACCACCAGGTTTGTTCATCCATCTATCTCTGGACATACCACTCCAGTTCTATTTGTCCACAAGAAGGACAGTTCACTCCACCTTTGTGTTGATTACTGAGGACTCAACAGAATCATGAAGAAAGACTACTATCCACTTTCATGCATCTCCAACCTTCTAGACATTCTGAGCCATGCAAAAATTTACATCAAGATTGACCTCCAACATGCCTATCACCTCATCCATATTATGGAGGATAATGAATGGAAGATCACATTCCACATGTGCTATGGATCCTATGAGTGGCTTGTCATGCCATTCAGTCTTATCAATGCTCCAGCTGTGTTCCAGCAGTTTATCAATTCTATCTTCACTAATCTGCTTGATGTTTGTGTTATAGTCTATCTGGATGACATCCTCATTTTCTCCAAGGACAAAGCTACCCATTAAGAGCATGTCCAAGAAGTCCTCCAGAGACTCCACAAACACAGACTTCACACCAAGCCTGAGAAATATGAGTTCTATATGGACTCCACCAAATACCTAGGCTATTGTCTTTCTTCAGCTGGATTTACCATGTCTGTGGAGAAGGTCAAAGCTATCCAGGATTGGCCTGAGCCTCACAAAATAAAGGATATCCAGTCCTTCCTAGGATTCACAAATTTCTATTGGCATTTTATCCACAGCTATTCAGATATTGTTCTCCCCTTGATCCATCTCATCTGGAAGGGTGTTCTGTAGCATTTCTCCAACTCCTGTCATACTACCTTTCAGAAACTCAAGGATGCCTTCACCTTCATCCCCATCCTTACCTATTAGATTCCGAATGCTCCAATGATAGTAGAAACTGATGCCTTCAACTATGCTATTATAGATATCTTTTTCATCTGTTGTCTGGATGATGAAATCTGCCCAGTTGCTTACTACTCTTGGACATTGTCTTCTCCAGAGCTCAACTATGACACTCATGATAAGGAACTGCTCACCATCCATGAAGCATTTAGGTCATGGTGGCATTACCTTGAAGGCTCCATATCTCTGGTCAAATGTTGTCATGAACCACAAGAATCTAGAGTATTTTGCTACTATCAAGCTTCTTTTCTGCCATCAAGCTCAGTGGTTGGAGTTCCTCTCTGGGTTCAATATGGTTGTCCACTTCCATCTCAGACACCTTGATGTGAAACCCGATTCCCTCACTAGATGCTGGGACATCTATTCCAAAGAGGAGGATAAGAACTATACTCATATCAATCCACAGAACTTCTGCTCTGTTTTACCCAGAAACAGCTCACTATATCTCTCTGGGCTACATACCTTGCAGCTCCAGTCCTTTAGGCTAGCATTCTGTATGATGTCAAGAAACTTCACAACAACATCCTATCTACCCTTCCCTCCAACCCCTTGGCTTCTGTGCACATGTCCAAATCAGAGCCCTCCAATGCTAGATGGTCAGTAGATACTGAAGGTTTCCTCTGTCTAGATGGTCACATCTACATTTCTGATGCTAATGATCTCTGCCTCCATATCCTTTGCTATAAACATAATCATCCACTCTCCAGATATTTTGGACAAAACTGGATCTTGGAACTCATTTGCTGTGAATATACCTGGCCAGGCATATGCACCTTCATCAAAGAGTATGTCTCCTCCTGTACCACCTGCATCCATATGAAAGTTCCTAGACACAAGCCATATAGTCTACTCAAATAACTCCCTATCTCTGAACATCTGTGGAACTCCATTTCAATGGACTTCATTGAACAGCTTCCACCCTCCTCCAGATTTACCTTCATCCTAGTCATCATTGACCACCTCTCCAAGCAATGCATCTTCATTTCAATGATGGACACTGTAATATCTCTAGAGTTAGCTAAGTTGTTCTTGATGCATGTCTTTGCTAAACATGGCATTCCTTTCCACATTACCTCCGATCAAGGTTCCAAGTTTGTCTTGCACTTCTTCCATTCCTTAGGAAAAGCTCTAGACATCTGGTTACACTTCATCTCCAGCCATTATCTGGAAGGTGATGGTCAAATAGAGCATATGAACCAGACTTTAGAGCAATACTTATGCATCTACTGCAACTCTTAGCAGGACAACTGGTCTGAACTTCTGCCTCTTGTGGAGTTCACATACAACAATGCTCCTAATGCTACTATTAGTATGTCACTCTTCTTCACTAATAAGGGCTATCATCTGAACATCTCTGTACATCCAGAGTAAGACCTTACTTTGGCTCATGCTTGTGAGTACTCTGTCAACCTCAATTCCCTACATCAGTTTCTTCATAAGGAGATGGCTCATACCCAAGAGTGATATCAAGACCCCATAGATGCCAAACATTCTCCAGCACTAGACCTCCATGTTGGAGATCAGGTGTTCATTAAGGCTAAGTACTTCAACTCCACTAGACCTTCTAAAAAGCTATTAGAGAAGAACTTAGGATCTTTTGAGGTTATCACACAGCCTGGTATCCACTCTTTCACACTCCACCTTCCTGATAATATGAGAGCTATTCACCCTATTTTTCATATCTCCCAATTAGAGTCCAGCATTTCAAACACTATCCCTAACCAGATCCAATCTCCAGTGCCTCTGGTAGAGGTCAATGGAGAACCAGAGTTTGAGATTGCCAAAATTTTAGATTTGAAGGTAGATCACCAAAGAAGAGTCTGCAAGCTGTTGTACTTAGTGAGATGGTTAGATTATAAAGGAACTGACAAAGAAACTTCATGGCTACTTGTCACTGAGCTGAGTTATGTATCAGATCTTCTAGCAGATCATCATCTCTGGTATCCAGATAAACCTGGACCTCATGCTTAGGTGTCAAGACACTTTTATTTCAGAAATTACAGGTGGAAAGGGACTATCTACTGGCCAGACCCTTTCATGGCCTGCTTTCCACCCTCTCCTCCCTAGCAATCTAACTCTGCTGCTTTCTCCCTCAGTGCCACCAGCTTGGCCAGAAGGCAATTAGTGCAGGTGAACCGCCTAGTCATCTCCTCTAGAGACTGGATGATCCACCATCCAATCTCCATCCACTCCTCCTCTGATCTCCCATGCCTGGACTCTACTCCCTCTGACCACTACTTCTTTCATAGTGCCTCCTCCTTGCTATTATCTGCTGGCTTCCTTCTCTGCTTCACCAGCTTCTCAGCATCCAGCTGTATACACTGTGCCTTCCTGTTATAGCACCTCTGACATATGGTAGTAGCCTTGGCACCCTCCCAGGGCATGCACTCCAGACCCTTCTCCACATACCACTCATAATTGAGGAGGGTGTGTGTTACGGCCGCAAGGGCATAACTGCAAAGGGTCATGAATCGCTCAACATGGATCTCAGCGGAGCTCGCCTAAGGAAGGGATCTGGAGCACGGACAGTGCGGATATGAAGGTCTTAGGGTTTGACACCATGTCTGATCCGCATGGTCACACTTGGGTGTAAGGCGCATCACTGTGGGTTGTGTGCAGTTCAGGTAAGGTTTGGTTATGAATAGGGGGCTTCATGTGACGATGAGGGTCTAGGATTCCCAGTTACTAAAGTAGTAGCCTAGGTCACATGATGTATATATGCTAAGGTATATAAAGCTGGGACAGCTGAGGGCAACCTCAGTCTGTTCTTTTGGGGGTTCCCCCTCATTAAAGCAAGCCCTAGCTTGGGGCGTTCCCTTGGGTTAGTGGGTAGGTTGTGCCTCTCTGGCTAAAGACATCCTTGGCCAGACGCCAACACGGCTCCTATACATGTCTTCCCTCAGCCGTTGTCCTTGGGTTGTTCTAGGGGTTGTATCAGTGTGTGCCTTGCCCTTGCCCCTGCTCTACACACCACTTTTGCCAGCCTGCTGTCACTGCTGGACCTCCATAGCCTATCCCTTCATTAGCTCCATTCAGTCTATGAGACACCACATACCCTCTTCTTGGCTGCCTTCTTGACCACCTTGCACTTCTCCTTGGCCACCTGCTTTCATATCTCCTCCACCTTCTTCTTCTTCTCCTTCTTCTTCTTTACCTGTTGATGGCATCTCTGCTCCCCAGCCTTCACCTCATACAACTCATTGTTGTCATTGTCATTCTTGTAGAGCTAGTCTTCACTCCAGTTATGGATATCAGTATATTTGCTAGTTGATATGGTAAAAGTGGCAGATAAAGAGCAGGCAAGCTGGAATGCCTAATTTTATATCTGAAGAAATGAGTCAACAGATTTTGAACTCCAAATTCTCACTCTGTATAGTCCATGTATAGTCTATGCTAGCAGCCTTCAAGGGTTCAGGTCTAAGAGGGGGATACTGTTATATCCCATCCAGCCTCATCTCTGGTACTTCTATTACCATCTCTGATTATCTCTAGACCTATCTCCATTCCTTTCTGTCTTCAGTACATCTTAGCTGATACAACCCTAAACCAGAGAGCGTCTCACTTGAAGGATAAGCTTGGTGTGTTCATAGGTCATGGTGGGTGTAAATGGAGTAATGGGCTTGTGAAGGTGTCTATGTTATCCCTTGCTAAGGCTAGCTAGTAGAGGGGAGAACACCAAGAGAACAAGCTGAGGGCTTCAGCATTGTCTCCTGGCCTATATATATGCCAGTACTGTACAGCCACCTGGGCACAGACCAACTATCTAAGTATGGTAAATCTCCTGCTATGGTCAAACCCTTAACCCTTATCTATGTTATGGCTGCAAGGGCATAACTGCAAAGGGTTACAAATCGCTCAACGTGGATCTTGCTGGTGATCGGCTAAGGAAGGGATCTGGAGCGCGGACAGTGCAGATATGAAGGTCTTAGGGTTTGACACCACACCTGATCTACATGGTTACATCTGGGTGTAAGGCACATCATTGTGGATTGTGTGCAGTCCAGATAAGGTCTGGTTATGAATAGGGGGTATTATGTGGTGATGAGGGTCTAGGGTTTCCAGTGACTATAGTAGTTGCCTAGATCACATGATGTATATATGCTAAGGTATATAAAGGCTGGGACAGCTGAGGGCAACCTCAGTCTGTTCTGCTGGGTTTTCCCCCATCAGAGCGAGCCCTAGCTCGGGGTGTTCCCTTGGGTTAGTGGGTAGGTTGTGCCTTGCTGGCTTAAGATGTCCTCGGTCAGCCGCCAACATGGCTCCTATACATGTCTTTCCTTGGCCAAGTCCTTGGGTTGTTCTAGGGGTTGTATCAATCTATGCCTCATGGCAACGGTGATCAGCAATCCTGTGCTGCCATAGTGGAGATTAACTACCACCTCCTGTGTGGCATCTTCTATTAAAGAAGAGAAGAGAAGCATCTGGAAAGATCTGAATGAGCAGAAATTAAAGGGCGCTGGGTTAGGGCGCAAATGAAGAGCAGAAATGAAAAGAACCCAAACAGGAAACTAGTTCCTGTGCATTAGGAGCACAATAGATTTCAGAACCTACTACCAAGGGTGACAGGTGACAGCAAAGACCATACTTCGTTACCTGTGCTCTATCTAGGTGGTCTTTGGACTCTTTAATACCTAGTGTCTCCTGGCGTCATCACATGACTGGTCATGTGGGCTACAAATGAAGTAAATGCATCCATGCACGAAGAGAAAGAAAAGAGGAAAGAAAAGAAATAAATTATACCAGTGCGATGTGACCATAACATTAGCTCTATTCTGACTTTTACTTGATTCCTCTGTTACTTGCTCCATTTCCTTCTGTCCTACATCCATATAACTTCTGATCATTCTACTTGTTACATGTGTTGACTTGACATTTGACTTGACACTTACATTTGGCATGTAACCTTGACTTGACTTCAACACTTGACATCGGTGTAGCTTATCTCCAGTGCACAGCACCTGTCATTGGAGCTCGCTCATCCAGTCTGACTTACTCATCTGTTTCATCCTCTATATATAAGTCCTGTATCTCCATTGTTAGTACTCCAGTTCAAATATCGAATAAGTCACTTCATTTCAAGTCCAATACTCAATCTTGTCCTATCTCTGCCCTCTACTCTTTATTCATAAACAAGACTAGGAACTTGGCAAGGATGCAACATATAAGTCCTGTGTCAAAGTCTTACTCCTCCACTATACTTTCGAATATCTGCTGCATCTCCAGCTGCTTTATGCACCCTCATATCATCTCTGACCTCCCACCTTCATTCAGAAATGTTAGACTTGATCTAGAAAATCTGGACTTGACAGAATGTAACTGTAGTGACACACTGATCTCTATAGCATTGATGGTTGCAAGCAGAGCAACCTTTCTTATAGCAAATGAAATATAGCCCCTTTCTAATGTGATCCACTCATTGCACTGGAATCAAGTTCACTATGTCTACATCCATAGCATTAGAGTCTTTGTGGATAAACAATGATACACCAAATCCTCTCCTCTGGAGGTTGTGAATGGAGCATAGTTATTCCTTTTGAGCATGGAACTTGCTAGCAGTTTGCATCCATGCACTAAGTGTCTCAGATACCTTTTCCATAGAGAGTATCATCTGCATGAGGTCCTTGTCTAGTCCTTGGGTGAATTCATCTATAAGCACCAGGGATCCATCTCCTAGTACTGTCTTGGCTGCTTCTAACTGGAAGTCAGCTACATACTTTGAAAATCCTTGTTCATCTCTTATATTCTACCATAACTTGACTACTGCATAATGTACTTTCTGTTTCAAATCAATAGAGAGGAAGGTTTTGATGAAATCCTTTGAGACTTCCTTAAATGTTTTAGAGGTGGTTGGGTTTTTGATCATAGTTCTATACCAAGCTTTAGCAAAGTGGGTACTGTGCCTCTTGCTCATTTTGCTTAGTAATAGTATAATCTTTGACACCTCTGTCATATAGACTAATGCATTGATCTTCAAATAGGCTTTAATAGCTAGAAGCCAGCAATTGACATTATCTACTTCTCCTGAAAAGTCATCAGGCAGTCCCCTCTTTAATTCTGTAGACATCTTGTCATCATCAGGAATAGGTGGTCTTGGGAGGATAGAAGGTCAGCCTGGTGGGGTAAGTCCTTGAGGTGGTGGGATAATCCTAGGATGGGTGATTACCAGTGATACTGTGGCAGCAGGGATTGGAGTTAGAGCTTGGAGTGGGGAATTCCTAGTTAATGGGGAATGTCCAATAGGGGTATGGGAGTGCTGCAGAGTCTATGGGTTCTGAGAAGGGCAATAGACAGGTCTAGACAGAGTATCTGACTCAAAGTCTGAAGGATTCTAAGGAGAGCAGTACAACAAGATGGATGACTATGGAGGTTCCTTCTGCTGAAGAGCAGGGGATAACTTGACAAGCTTGTTCTTTTGTTATGGTGCGATGGCACCTAACACAAATATACTAAAACAACTAGACAGAACAGCAACTGTCTCTGATAATAGATGGCTCCTCTAAGCAGACCTGGACCTATGGATAGTGACATAGTCAGCATGGCTTCCAGATGGCAACTCTTCCTAGTTGCATAGATGCTAGCCTCAGCACTCCTGTGTGTGGACAACCTAGCAGCACTGTAAATGACATGGCCCTTTCTATAGACAATCAGCAATGGTAAACTATGACTGCTAGAATAGTACCTTTTACTGAGAGGGAAGAACTTCTAATGAGAATGTTGAGATGCAAAGGTAGAGGTTACTCAAATGATGAGTAAGGCAACCAGCCATTCTAAGGAGGAGTTCTAGCATGTAGATTACATAAAACAAGCTGAAGTACTACTACAGCTAAAGCCCTATATTTAGGGTGGGCTTTCTGCACATAGACCACATAACTAGAAAGGGAATTACTAGATAAGGAATAAGTGCTACCAGCAGTCTGAAGACATTGCAGAAATAGGAAAGACCACTTGGTAACAAGGTGCAAGGGTAAGCTTTGATCATAACCCTGGATAGTAAGGACAGTTCCTGATATAGATATAGAGGTTTACCAGAAATGTGAGAATGAATCATAAGTCCTCAGATCATGTCGAAGAGTAAGTAAGTAGAATGTAATATAAAGGATATCTTAGTTATAGAAGGCTTTGCAGTTATGAATGAAGAGACAGCATAGTCTATTGATGGAAGATGCAAAGCTAGGAAGGAACCAAGATATAAGCAATAAAGGGACAATGAGGCAAAAAAGGATGGGGAAAATGGGTATATGGGTTGGGTCACCAATCAACATGTAACAGTGCTAAGGTGTATAAAGCATTGTGATTGACCTTTTTCCCCTTTGCATCACATTGCTCAGCATCAGCTGAACAGTAGTTGTAGTAGAGCATTCATTTCCATCTCATTCTGACATCAGAACAACAGAGAGATAGGTAGGCTGAACAATTAGGTATTACAACGCAACATCTTTTTATGGGTTGCAGAGTGACAATAAACAGTGTGACAAAGTTCATGTCCACATGAACAGCTTCATTCCACACACTGGCATGATAACACATCATAATGCATATGCCCAGTTTTGGCCAATGCAATATGCATTATGCATTTCTAGTCCATTTTGAGTGAGCACCATGGTAGTTTTGTGAAAACATGAACTTTATGCATTACTACCCATAATGCATTAGAGCTTGTTCAGCATCACATCTGTTAACACTGACTGTGATCATGCATTTTGGTTAGGACGGAGATTGGACCTTAAGCTACACTAGGGTAATACCTACTGCACTATACTACTGGCTATTCAATCTCCGTCCTAATCGGGGCCAGGGACCAATTACAAGTTAACAGATGCGAAGCTCCAAGTTGTGAGCAAGTGTACTGTACCGATCGAAGCAGTGGCATCATGTGTTAGCTCCCACGAAAGGAAGGAAATCGCCCCTGCTCCAACAAGCCGCTTGTAGCCCTCCAACTCAATCCATGAGCCTTCGTCAGGACGTCCTTAGGTCGCTTACCCTCACAGAGCTCGCGGTAGAGCGCAAACAGGCCGTCCTGGCTCGCCATTCCGACTCAGATTCCGACGACGAACTTATCCATGTTGTGAGTGACTGTCACGTCCCATCCCAAATGCTCTCGAATCCTTATTGCCACGAAAGACATCGACTCCTGCGACACCCTCTCGGTCGCGCGCACCATCACGACCCAGTTCCCGGCCCGTCTCACCTAGTCGCCGAACGAATCCGCGCAATGCTCCGAGTTCTGCTCTGACACCAAAGCCCCTTTCCCCAGACCCCTTGAAGGCCTTTCCCACCCAAATATCGCAACAAATCTTTCGGTGGCTCTCAATCTCGGATATTTCCTCGTGTTCAAGAGTCTCGCGGAAGTGGAACAAGAGCCAGACGCTCAACTATAGTGAGTGGTATTTTTGTGCATGTTCGCAGTACGCACGCTGACATCGGTCTAGTATGGTTTCAACACTACCGGAAAGAGTACTTTCACGACGAGAGCCTGCCTTCTGGCAAGTGGACTCGGAGGGAGTCGAAACAGAATTGGGTTTGCACACGCGTTCACTATCGCCGCTTGGTCTGACGCCTGCCCAGCGTTTAATGTATCTATCCACAAGCGCGAATAAGTCAACGCCTTCAAGCCCGATGGAGCGATCCTCCTCTCGCTCGGGGTACCAGACACCAAAGGAAGTCAACGAGGAGAGGTGGAGAATAGAAGAGCAGACCCGCCCAGGCAAGGTCGAAATGCGAGAAATGTACAAGGAATTGAATGGCCGCAAGTCACGCAATAAGACGAAGCTCGGGAGTGCTGGTGGATATAGAGATAAAACTGGTTGGGTCGATGACATAGAAGAGTAATGGAGATATATCGACTAGACGCTTTGCATCAGAAGTGTAACGGAATACTGATCGCGAGTACTCGATGCATCATACATGTCCTGATCCGAACAAGCACTCATAGCAACCTTAAAGGTGTAAGAATCGTAGCTGTCGCCATAACTAGAGCGATGGACGTGAGACCAGTGTACAAACGAGAGCTGACCACAGCACGATAGGGTGAGCATCAAGCATGGGGCCGCACCCTCGTCAACGTCTACTTCGTCCGTACAAGAAAACCGGATGAAGGGCTGAGAGTCGGGCCATGACGAACCCACCGCAAGCACACGAATCGAAGCCGGTCGATGTATTGGCGAGGTGATACTGTATGGATCGCCTGGCGTCATGCCCCTCCTCGTGTTCCTTGACCGATGCTATAATGATGTATGTGAGCAGATATGACATACCGAGCAGATCTTGCACGTTCGTTCCAGCTTGCTCATACAACTTCTTTCGTTTGGGCGTCTCCGTTTCGTCGTCTTGGAGATGCACACATTAAAGTCTGACAAAGTTCGAGATCTCGTGTGGCAGCGAGGCAAACACAAAGTATCATCACGTGCCCTCAGAAGAAATGTGATCCCTCCTGTCCCTTCTCTGCTGCTTGGAATATGTGCGGAAGATTCGCGCTGGGTCTTCATGTAAATCGGGTCGCCCGTGGTTGAACCATACAGCACTAATGATGATGTGCAGCATGCCCAGATTCGCGGTTTACCTGGCTACCCCCACCTCGCAATAGGCGAGTGGATCGGCGAGAACGACTTTGTGGTTTGTTTCTCCCCTTCTCACCATGACTTTTCATTACTTTATGCTCGACGAAACAGCCCCGCTATAACATAGCCCCCAACACCAATGCTCCAGTTATCAGACAGTACACCTCCACAGTCCCCACGATGACGCACAGCGAGCCGGACTCCAAGGACGCCTCCTCTACGGCTCTCGTCATGCAAACCATGCGTTGGGGGATTCACTATGGCAAACAAGACTCCAAGGGCTCCCAGGCCATAAATGCGCGCTCTGAAAATATCATCGAAGGCGTTGGGATGTGGAACAAGTTCCGTGGAAGGAATCGCTGTATTGTCGTCTGCCAAGGGTACAGTGCTATGTCTCTGCTGTCTCGCTGCACGCTGGATGCTAGGTGCAGATACTATGAATGGCAGACGAAAGGCAAGGATAAACTGCCGCACTTTACCAAGCACCCTGACGGCAGTGTGATGCTCATGGCCGGTCTGTACGATGAAACTACCGACAAAAGTATCTCCTTTTCTCTCCTTTGGCTTTGTTCTAGAGGCATGACATCGGTTCCAGGTCAGTCGCAGCCGACGTACACTTTTGCCATCGTGACTACCAACGCAAGCAAAGCATTGAGTTGGTTACACGACCGACAACCGGTCATCCTCTCCACCGAGGATGAGGTCAACCGGTGGTTAGATATCTCGTCACACAAGTGGTCTTCGGACCTCGCTCGTTTGCTGCAACCTTGGGAGAACACGGCTTCTCCCCTCCAATGGTACGCGTCGCGTCCCCTGTTGACTGCTCTGCTTATTGTCCTCTAGTTATCAGGTTCCGAAGGAAATCGGCAAGGTTGGCACGGAGTCGCCGAAATTTATTGAACCCATCGCTGAGCGCAAAGACGGTATCATGGCCATGTTTGCTAAGCAGAGGTCGAAACAGGTCGAGTCTGCGGCGAAACGCGAACGTAGTTCCACACCAACACTCTTGCCTCCTACCTCTGAGGCAACAATCAAGACGGAACACAAAGAGAAAAAAGTGAAACTGGTTTAACATTTCTGACACGTCGAATGAGTTTGTTTCTTTCGGCTCGATTGAATGACGGTCCAACGCATTACCCATTAGACCGCGTTCTTGTAATGTACTGTACTATTTGCCGATACATCTCCACAATGGCATCTATCCTGCAAGGTGCTTTACTGCCTCATATCTTTGCTACTGCGCTGATAGTTTCGAGCTTGAAGCCATATCCTCGAAATTTGAACCCTGAGCTTTGAGGTCTGCATGACCCATCTTTTCCAGCTTCTTATCAAAGTCCCGTTGGCGATAGCCAGAGATGATACGTTCTAATAGCTCAGAAGTTGAGACGCCCGGTGTACGACGGGTCGGGATAAACTGGCCTAGATATGCTACCTATCAGTTCGATTGTCGCTGCCGGAGGTAAATGTCCCACCTCTTTGCTTCACGAATGCATAGACGTCGTCATGACCCTCGGATAAATACGGTTCCTCGTCGTGTGCCACGTAGTCAATGTTCCACTTGTCGAGAAATGCGGCATCTAGAATCCAAGGGCAGTCTGGAATGACCTCGTCTACCCAGCGACAATGCCGCACGGCTTCACACCTGAACGACATGAACGATAGAGTAACCGTTATTTAAAGAACAACGGACCGTTCGGTGTGAGTCATAACGCAACGAGCCTTGTAAGCAGAAACGTCTTCATCGGTGTTGACACCGGCGAGGAGATACACGCTCGGGAAAGAAAGCTTTGCCTGTCGGAGTTGCAGCGCATGACTAGTGCATCGAAGATCAGGCACAAGCGGGAGCTAAATGGGCTGAATCGCACCCAAAGTGGAAGAGATCGTATACCCCTACGAGCGTGTCAGTGCCAGATGAAGAGCAAGCCCGAGTCTTACCGTCGGCGAAAACGCGCACTGGTCTGTCAGTAGGAGAGGGATTGATGCGATATGACCGACCGGGCTCTCCTTCGATCGCTCGCTGGACAAAAGCCCGGATGTCTTTAGGAGTGAACGCGGCGGGGTTGCAGGCGGGAACGGATTTCCACGTCGGAAGTGCCTGCTGCGCGCTCTGTGGGGGCGGGGTCGGATGCCACGAAGTGGAGGGAGACAGAGCGTTGTCCTCGACCTGGGATGTCAGTGTCGAATTCGACGAGGCGTGTTGCAGCTTGGGATACAGGAACCCCTTGGATGTCGGGTGCTGGCCCGCGCCTACGGTCATGCTGGACTCGACGTCGCCATCGTAGGTCTGCGAGTCAGTGCCGTCGTCGGAGAGCATGCTGGACGCCAGCTGGTGCCTCGCGCGGGACGAAAGCTTGGACGTGTGCGGTGCATTCTGTGCACGGTTTGCGCGGTGCGAGGGCGGGAGGTGGACGGCCGAGCCGCCGTCGTCTGTGAGGGGATCGTTGTCCTCCTCGGAGCTGGGCGGGGGTGAGCACGACGGCGGGGACGAGGAGGAGGGACTTGCGCGTCGTAGGTGGGCGAGTCGATCGGGTGCGGGTACTTGCCAAAGGAGCGCTTTCCGTGGAGGGTCTTTTTGTGGTGCTCCTCCATCACGTCCAGGTCCAAGTCCAAGTCGCACGTGCTCTCATGAATCAGCCAGCACTCTCCTCCCCGCACCGCCCGGCCCGCTACCTCGTCCTCGCGCCCCTCCTCGCCCTCGCCGCCGTGCTCGCGGTCAGGACATCGCACGACTATGCCGTCTGCTCGCCCGGCGCCAAAATATACACCGTCGACCCCGATTACCCCAGCGTCGAGTGCATCGTCGTCAGCAACACCACCATCACAGACGTCGGTGACCTCGGTGCGTCCACTCCGGTCCCATTCTCTCCTCTCTGACACGGCACAGTCGACGTCAGGGCGCGTTGGCACGCTCGTCATGCCAGCAACCTTCAGATGCCGTGGCCACTCAGCTTTTGGCAGTCCTCGCTGCCCGTGTCCTTCGTAGAACACGACAGCGTCGTCGTCCCGGGGCTCGCAGGTACGGCCTTCGGTACACAAGAGTCCGAGTCCAGCCCTGATATTCATAGACGCCCATGCACACGTGTTGCAATACGGTGCCGCAAAGAACCTTGGTCTTACCGGCTGCACGTCGAAACAAGGCATGTGCTCGAGTTGCTGGCCGTGAGCCACGCTTATTAGGCGCAGAGGTGTTGCAGCGACTCGTTCAACATGTCAAGTCACACCCCGACATTCTAGCCGATCCTTCCCAGTGGATCGTGGGTATGGGATGGGACCAGAATTTGTGGTCAGACCCCCGGTATCCCACTGCTGTCGGTATCTTTTATCCTCGTCGGCCATGTCCCTACTCAACGACTACAGGGCGATTTCGACTCGGAGCCTCTGCTCAGGGGTCGTCGAATATGCCTACATCGCGTTGACGTCCATGCGGTATGGGTTTCCAACCGCGTCTTGCAGTTGATGGGCGAGCTGCCTCGCCACGTCGACGGTGGATTGATCGACCGTGACTCGTCTGGCAAGCCGACAGGTAAAACTACGATGGCTATGTCAATCAACGCACCTCACGGAATCCAGGAATCTTCGTGGACAATGCTATAAGCATCATTCCAGTGCCACTCCCGACAACAGCCCAGCTGCGCGACTACTTTGACATAGCGGTCAGAGACGCACACGCAGTGGGCCTGACCTCTATCCACGATGCTGCGACGGCCCCCTATATGATCAACTTTTTTCAAGAGTATGTTCTCTGGTCGCTTTGCACCAACATGCTCTGATCTCCATCAAGGTATGCCTCCACTCGGAAAATTCCTGTAGGTCCCACGTTCCCATACATACGCATGTACTGGAGTCCCTGTAGCTTCGACTGTACCTTATGGGCAACATTGAATCTGATCAATACTGGGGTAGAAACATAACTCGACTCGTTAACTATGGGATTGCAGAGCGCCTTAACCTCCGCAGCGTCAAGCTAGTCGCCGATGGTCCGTATGTTTGACATGTTACAGACTAGGCAGCTGACACCCCTCAAGGTGCACTTGGCTCCTTTGGCGCAGCTCTTTTAGAACCGGTTCGTATCGTACCGGATTATAGAACCCATTTTTGATCCAGAAACAGTACTCTGACAACCCGTCGACTGACGGGTTGATGCTCCTACAACCGCAAACGTTGCCGGCCTTTGTGGAACAATTCTGGCAAGACGGTTGGCAGGTGGTATGTATACGATGCGTTGTGACTACGATGACCCAACGACCCTGCGTAGAATATTCACTGTATCGGTGACCGTGCCAACCGCATCGTGCTCGACATCTTCGAGGATATCCTATCTCGTTCGGAACATGGAACTGCAGCTAAACGACGCCCACGCATTGAGCACGCCCAAATCATGACGCTCGACGACCTAGAGCGCATTGGACGGCTTCAAGGCGTGTCACGACCTTTACTCGCCGTTTATTTGGAAACTGACATACAGGCAGTGATACCCAGCGTCCAGCCCACGCATGCGTAAGTAGACTCCATGGTCCACCGTCTGTAGATCGATCTCATCCTCGTCGTTGTAGAACGAGTGACATGTGGTATGCAGAACGGCGTCTGGTGAATAGCACCACCCTCTCTAGGTACTGTGTCCCTGAACAAAATCCCTCCAGGGCCCAGGAAGAATCAGGGGCGCATACGCATATCAGACGCTTATCCGGTGTGTCAGTTCTCTTTCATGGCCCATGCTGATCTTGATGTCTACCCAAGAACATCCAGAACAGGGGTCCTGCCTCTTGGCTCCGACTTTCCTGTCGAAGGCATCAACCCTCTGCTAGGTTTCTACGCTGCCGTATCGCGTCTCTCCCCTTCCGGAGACTCGCCGCACGGCCCGCAAGGATGGTGCGGTGACCCGTCGCGCGTAGCGGTGGACCTGCTCAGTGATTCGTGATTCGTTTCCAGGTACCCGTCAGAGCGTCTGACACGAGCACAAGCATTGAAAGGTATGACTCTGGATGCCGCCTACGCAGCGTTCGCCGAGGACAGACTCGGCTCGCTCTCGATCGGCAAGAAGGCAGACTTTGTGGTTCTCGATCGAGACATCATGACCGTGCCAGTATCAGACATCCTGTCCACCAAAGTAAAGGCGACAGTCATAGACGGTGAGGTGGTTTATGGCAAGCTATGAAAGGAGTGATACCCCACTGTCTATTCCCACATGCTCAATTTCCTGTGTCGCGTTTGACTTGGACGAGAGGCAAACATCCTCCGTTGTGTTTTTGCGCTGTCAGCGGCTAAAAAAGACTATGATATGCAAATGGGTATAGCTACACCGTGGTAAATCCGCTTTCGAGTCCGGCCTTGCTCACCCTCCGCATCGGTTGAAGCGTGTTTTCATCGACCGGCGCCCTCCGCAAGTGTCGATAACGCCCTTCCTTGTCCTTGATCTCCATATCCTGACCCATGGCGATATCCTCTGTGTCCTCCAGGTCTTGCACCGTGAACATGGGAGGTAAACTCTCGCGCACATGACCTGGTCTCCGACTCTGTGCGGCATACGCGTAGTTGCATTGTGGATCAGCGCCTTCTCCCTGCCCCGGGTGGACAGGCACTACGCCGACCGATTTCCCACCTAGCTCTCGCTCTTCAAATGTCATCAGCTCCGAGACGAACCCAATGTTGGGAGAGATGCCCTTGCGTCGCTCGAGGACAAACGCGTAGGCACGGGAGAGCGTCCAGTGATTCGCATGAATGAGGTAGGCCATCACGGCGGTCACGGAGCGCGACTTTCCCGCCTTGCAATGTACGTAGGTGCTCGCCCCGAACAGACTTGCCTCGTCTTTACGAAGAAGAGAGACGCGCGTCAAAACATGGACGAAAGGACGAAATGCACAGTTCCAGTTCCGATGGAAGACAGTGCAGAAAGAGGACACCCTACCTAGTGTTTCGCAGGCCTCCTTCAGACCCCGTGTGATTTGGTCCTCTTCGACTGTATCCCTCATGGGGATCTTAACATACCTCTCAAAGTTGTCTCTCAGATTGAGCCTGTGATCGTCATCGCACTCTGCCGCAATGTTCAATATCCTCTTTATCCCTAGCGACTTGAGCTCTTGCACGTGTTCTGGTAGAGTTGGCTCTGGGCCGAGATACAAGAAATTTGGGAGGATCATCGACACGTTGAACACCGGGAACTCGGCCTCTGTCGAGGCTGTCTGGAGATCATCGGGGCGTGCCGTGCTCGGTGATGGCATAGAACGCGGGCCACATAGTGGAGTGTCTGGCGTACGGGGCGGGGTTGGACGGGAGAATCTGGGAGACGGGGGAGGGAGGAACTCGGCAGGGCTGGCCGTCCAGTGCGGCGATACTGCGGGGGGCGTGTGATTCGAGTGTAGGAGATTAAGATGGGAAGGAGACTGGGGTGGGAGAAAGAGCGCATTTCCGTTGGGGCTCCTGGAGAGCTGCGAGGGTGTGTTGGGGAGCGTCACCGAGCGTGTTGGGACAGCACGGATCTGGAGACGGGGAAGAGAAAGTTGCTGTTCACCGCCTCCGTTTGTGATGATGCGGGTGAGGTTGGGCGCGCTTGGACGGCGTGGAGGAGCGGGACGATGGAATGAGAGCTGTGACGGCGGGGGGGAGCTGTCTGTACCGTTGAGACCATCCGAGGTTGCAGTGGGCATGATCGGCAATGGTGACGGCATGGGCTGGTCAATCTCGAAATGTGCCTGGGCTGGGGCAGAGGTATTAAGGTGGAAGAGGCCCCTGATCTTTGCACTTCTGGGCGGTGGATCTGCGTCGGCATGGTCAGGATGCTGGGGGAGCTGGACTATGATGTGAGTCTTGAGGCTCGGATGAGATTGTGCAGCGGCCATGCCGCCCCGCAGGTAATGGACGCGATCCTGACCGAGGAGGGAGGATATGAGGGGGAGCAGGGCCCAAGCAGTGACTTGGAGGTTGCCGATTTCGGATTCGTCTGTTTCCTCGCCATGCACGACGACGACGTCGCCGTCCCAGGAGGGAGAGGAGGGGAGAGCGTCCCAGCGAAACTTGTCCTCTTCGGAGGTGATGAACTGGCGGAGGGCGGCGAGGGACTGGAAACCGCTGCCTGGTTTGCGACATCGCTTGAGGATGAGGGACGGGATGGCGATGTTGACGCTGTCGACGAGGTGGGATGCGTTGTAGGCGGCGAGGGGCCGCGTGTCGACGACGATGGGACGTTTGGGTGGGGCGAGACGGTCAGCGAGGACGTCGGGCGACCAGGCGGGGGCGGGGGCGGGGAGGGGTGGTTCTGGGGGAGAGAGGACGTCTGTGGGGGTGTGGTACACGGGGGACGGGGAGGATGCGGAGGACGAGAGGGCGGAGAAGGAGCGTATGGGACGGAGGCGGAGGTTGTTGTGCACGCTGGCGCGGAGCCTGGCGAGGTCGGCGAGTGCGCGCGCGAGATCGTCGTGCTCGCTGCCGTCGACGGGGATGGTGAAGTCGGCGTCGTCGGCGTCGTCGTCGGTGTCGCGTCGGTCGTCGGGCAGCATGGCGGGGGGGATCAGGGGAGGCGGGGGGGTTACGGGGGGGTCGTGTTCGACAATTGAAACTCCACTTTGCAGCGTGCGCGCTTTCCACTCCCGTCGAAACATGTCCTCCTCGTACAAATCCGCCGCCTTTCGATTCCAGCAGCAGCCAGCCCAGCAGTCGACCGACTTCAAGTATCGGGCCCAGGTAAGTCAGCTCCAGGAATTCTTTCCAGACTTCTCCGTCGAAGGCCAGTCCCCCTCCCCCGCCTCCTCCCCCCCCTTCCCCCCGAGCTCACCCCCAACAGACCTCCAGTCCCTCCTCCTCGAGGTCGCCGGCGACGTCCAGCTCGCTGCTCAGAGAATCAGCGAAGGTTGTGCCTCCCATCCCTGCCCGTCCGCCTCCCCCCCGCTCACCCAGCCTACCACAGGTCATGCTGAACAGTGGGGCTCCGTGAAAAGCAAAAAAGACAAAAAAGCCCCCACCCCATCCCACCCCCCCTCAAAGGACCATCCCACTCCGCGCGATCGCGCAGACTCGCGTGGGGGTCGTGGGGGTCGTGGTGGCCGAGGTGGCCCGACCAGAGGCACCCGCGGTCGCGGCTCAGCACGACCTGGGTCCGGGATAAACGGCCATGCCCCACGCACCTCCCACCCCGGGAAAACTGCTTCTCCCGCCCCAGACTCTGCAGATAAGCCGCCCCTTGAGGACCCTTCTGACCCTCCCCATCCCGACAGAGCCGACTCGTCAAATGGCATCCCCTCGGCACCCCACGACGCTCCTTCAGATCCTAGTCGCACTCCCGAGCCCCTCGCCTCAGATCTCTCCCTCCCCGCGCATTCTTCCTCTACTCCCTCCTCCTGGAGCGTCAGCCCTTGGGGCGCACAAGACCATTCCGCATCCGCAACCCCCTCCTCAACCCAACCGATATCGGCAGCACCAAGACCCACAAAGCTGCCAGCAACGTCAAAACTTTCCTGGGCTCAAATTGCACGGTTTGTACTCCACCTCCGCCTCCTCTCCCTCCTCACCCTTCTTTCGCAGAGCACAGGAAAAACCTGCCGTTGCACCACCGCCCCCAGCTCCCCGTGTCCTTCCAGCATCTGAATCAGCTGATCTTCCACCAGCACCCTTTGCCAATGGCAGTTCAGACACAGTAGGTGACGGTTGGGAAGATCCAATAACCGTACAGCCTCCTACCTGGGATGATGAACCACAGGTCAAACCTCCTCCCGAAGATGCTTGGTCCTCTCCCGTGCAAACCCAATTGGATGCCCAGGAGGAGACGCCCGCCCCTCTTCCTCAAGAAGATCCTGTGCCTGAGATCTCTGCGCCCGTACCTTCCGAACCAGTCTCAGCTCCTCCACAGCCTGCAGAAGAACCCGTCACTGCCCCCACCCCGTCAAAGTCCCCAGTGTCTGTCCCTCCACGATTGTTTGTAGCTTCACATCGTAGTGCGAACAAGTACAAGGCGACCGATCAGGCTGTTGTCATGCCCACCTCGGGTTTCAACCCCAGTCTCGACAAAGTTGGCATGCAGTTCGGTAGCTTGAGCCTTGGTGGTGATGTAATCGAGCCATCCCCGTGAGCCTCTTGATCTTGATCCAAGTTTTGGCTGATTGATATCGCCAGGACCGACCTAGCGCCAGTCTCAGAGTCGGCTTCAGTCAAGGCAAGGCAATCGCCGCAGCAACCCATTCAATCATTACCCCAGGCGCAGGCATCCGCCCAAGAGTCACCCGTAGCCACGTCTCCAGTCCAATCCACCGCTGCGCCCTCCCAAATCCCGCCCCAACAACAGGCTCCACCCCCACCCCCTGTACCTGCACCTGCACCTGCGCCGGTCCCTGTATCCGTTCCTGCCCCCATTCCTCAATCCCAACCCTCCCTCACCTCCGCTATCTCCATTTCAACTTCTGTCAGCCAGCCGATTATTTCCAGCACCCCCGCCTTCTCTCAACAACCTCAGACCTCCATCCATCCATCTCTCTCCCAACACCAGGTGACACAGCACCCAGTGCCTCACCAATATACCCACCATGGTCTTCCCACCCATCTCGATGCCGCTCAGAATCCTGCCCAACAATCCCAGCACGCAGCCCAGCCCTCACAACCTCAAGCCTCTGCTGCTCACGCAACCTATTTCCGGCAAGCGGAAGCACCCTACTTCCATACCCCCACCCCACCCGCTGGACAGGGTCAGGACTATAACCTCTTTAGCCAGATTGGCCAACAACATCCTTCTCAGGCATCGCATTTGGGTGCGTTCACTAGCAATGACTACGGGTATAGCGAGAATCAAAGGGTATGTGCCATTATCGCTGTTTTAACATGTGGCTGATATGATCTAGGGCTTCTATGACTCATATGCTCAATCGCCTGCCTTTGGAGGGAGCCGCAACGTCCTTGGTCATGATGATGTTAAAGGTCTTGCTGGCTCCCAACATCCAGGAAACACTGTCCTCCCGCCCTCGAACACCCAATCTTCGCAGCTACCACCTCAGGGTGGGACACAACCCCAGCCATCCGGTGGCCAAGGCCCTCAGCAAAGCTATCCTCCCCCCGTCCCGTACTACTACCCTTACCCACAAAACCAGTACTACGGTACTCCGTACAACTCAGGATACGGTGTTCCTCAGCCATTCGTCAAGTATCCGACCATGTTCCAGCCTGGTCCTCCTACCCAGGGTGCTGCACCCTCCCCGGGGGGCAAGCAGGGTCCCGGCTCGGTGCAATCGCAGTCGGATCACTATGGTCGTGGTCTTTACGGTCAACAGCACCAACTCCCAACTTCTGCCTATGATGACCTGGGATATCAACACCATGCGCCACAGCACAATCACGCCCCAGGAGTGAACAATCTCGCTTCGAGCGAGTATAGCAAGCACCCGCAGCTGTACGGTGGACAAGCTATCCAAAGTTTCATGGGTCTCGGTCAGGGTAACGCGGCAGCGTCGGGTCCTTCACTCGCCCAACGCGGGGGTGGTACGTCCCCCGAGACGGCATATAAGCCCTACTCCCAGAATGTCGGCGTGAAAGACGGAACGACAGGTGTTGGTGTCGGTCAAGGTCAACCCCAGTCGGGACGCGGTGTCCAGCAGGCGCACACTCAAGGAGGCTTCTACGGGGGCAACCGCTTCGGTGCAAGTGCTGGCGCTGGCGGACCGCAGACGCAACAAGGACAACAAGCCGCGCAAGGGCCACAGGGCCATGTGGGGTATCCGCAGGGCAACTCGGATGGGAACTTTTACCAGTATCAGCCACGGCAACAACAGGGCTACTGGCAGTGATTAAAGTAATGTTTTTAGTTGACTGTTTCTAGTGTGTTTCTGTTTCCGTCTGATTCTCTTCAGGCTTCGTTCTCTGTTGCGCCGTACTGTCTCTCTATTCATATCACCTCTCCACTCATGCTTCAGCTGTTTGATATCATACTTGTTACAGTTCACGAAGCAGCGTGCATTGCAATGTACTTCTTAGCGACATAAGCTGTCTCCCTTCAATATCTCAAAACGCTACAAACATTTGGCTGATTGCCATCGAGACGGATGGAAATATGATGCAAATTGCTCAGAAGACGGAAGCATACATGTGGGATAGAAAAAAAAAGTACAGAAACAATACTAGCCAGCACGACACGTCTTGCCCAAACTGCGAGAGTGGGTGCAGGGCTAGACTAGCATCTCGAGACTTTCACCGCAAGCGACTGTGGACGAGTTGAGTAACGTATCCTCCCCCCTCTCCCCAACAACAAACAAACAGAACAAGGAACAAGGACGAGTGTACTCACCGTGCTTCGCGTTCGCTCTCCAGCAATGCCAAAATGTCCTCCTCCCGAACGGGGCCTTTGACGTTCCGGATGATCGTGCGCGTGGTGTCGTCCATGAATTCGACGCGCACTTGGGTGACACCACCACGGGAGCCAGTTCGTCCGAGAACCTGCGTGTCGACGACGGAAAAAAAAAAAAAAAAGGGGGGGGGGGAGGTCAGTGGAAAAGAGCAATCGCACGAGGAGGATCAGATAAGAGACCACCGACCTTGACCACTTTGGCGAGCTTGACGGGTGCTTTGGATGAATCCTAGGAAACACAAACACGAGTGAGCACCGTCGACGCGAGCAGTGGAGACGAAGATATACCATTTTGGATGACGAGAAAGAGTTGTTGGAGAGACCACACAAGCGGTGATGTTGATGACAAAAAACAAGATTAAGGTTTAAATTGAGACAAACTCCGCCGGAGAATGCCGAGAAGCACACAAGACGCAAATCCAACTGATATTTGTATCCACCGACAACAAAGGGGTATTCGCGAGAATAAAGAGAACAAAAGACATCATTAACTCATACGGTAATAGACCTAATGATAAATATACACGCGAAACAGAAAAAGGGCGAAACGAGAAACAAACGGATAGCATGTACGACAACATAGACAGAACCAAGGCTGGCTTAGATCTCTTGGAAAGCCGCAAATTCACTCACAAACAATTCGGGGCGGGGGGGATATTCACCGAGAGACTACTCATCGACTGTCACCGTTCGTCGGGATGTGCCCCCTCTCTGACGTGCGCGAGACTCTGCAAACGCACTCGGTGCGGCAAATATAGCTTCCGCAAAAGCAAAGGCGACGCCAACAGCAGCATCGAGGATCCGCCATCGAGGTCCAACAACATCGATGCCTTCGATGGCAGCATTGAGAGCTCTGTATGGGTACCCGTACTGAGCAGCGAGACGGAGGATGGATGTCGTGAGAGGATCGAGCGAAAGCACGCGGGGAACGCGAGCCGACGCGGCATTCGCGGGGTGGAATGAAATGATAGAGCCAAGGAGAATGGGAAAAATCAGTGTTGGTATTGACCAGTGGAGGAGCACACTCCAAAACACGGAGGACTGGAAGGTGGCGAGGAGGGGGAACGGAACAGCGAGCTGCCACTCGCCAGTGTCGATGACGCGCGGGAGATGGATCTAACATAAATTCAGCTATCAGAATGGAAATAGAGGTAAAGGCTCATACCAGCCAATAGTTCCATGGAATGACCTGGTACAAAATATAAAGTAGCTCCAACAAGGCAGTGATGAGCGAGATGTTAAGAGAATTCGACAGCGTCTAGCATAAACACGGTTCAGCGGTGCCAAACTGTGATCAAAATTGACATACGGATCTGGAGGCCAGCAGATACACGCGGGCATGCTGTTTTGCACCCGTCTGCAGCGATTTGAGTGTCGTGTCAGCAAGCTCAATGGACGGTTTTGGAAGGCTGCGTAGAATGCTGCGTGGGGTAGATGTGAACAGGACACTGCGCTCTTTCAACGGGGTGTGTTCGGGAGGTGCGCTAGGGGTCTCTCCCTCCGGCGGTGGGATAGGAGCGTGTTTGAGCATCATCGACACCTCTCGAGCCTCTGGCACGGGGGTGCCCACAGGGGGAACATTTCGGCGCGTGGAGCGGGTGGAAGGTGGGCTGGACAACTTCTTTTCCAATGTCCCCTCTATCGATTCCGGGACAGGGGATGCAGCGGAATTCCTGAGAAGAAGTAAGCTGGCGAGAGGCAACGAACGCAAGAGACGGACTCGTGGCTGGATTGAGGTATGCCCTTCTTCCGTCTAAAGAGACCCGAGAAAACGGGATTGTCTTCGAGCGCAGTTTGATTGTCATCAAGATGTTTTCGGATCCGCTGTTGCAGGTCTTCCTTGGTTCCAGCATCGCTGACGCCGAGAGCAGAGGCTATCTCCTTGAGCTCCGCCTTCTTTTTGGGCTGGAGTGAGCCAGAGAACACGGCTGTTGTCATCGTGTGGTGTGGTGACGATGTGGTGGTTCGGGATGAGATGGGTCTCAATATGAGCTCAATCAACGTCAACAAATCGCGCAGACGCGTGGCACGTGACACGTTCCCCGCATGGACCCCGTGCACTGCCATCTGTGCGATATGGTCACCGATGACTCCAGGCTATACGATGGCGGGGCGGCTACTAGTACAACTATGGGTGTCTTGCCTCTTCTTGTGACCACGACGTTTTCTTCCTTCCCCTCGTCCTCCGGTGGGACACACGGCCAGCCAGCATGCGCTTGATCATCTCCCTTCTTGCTCTTTTGCTTGCTGGTCAAGGTGAGTCGCTCCCCCTGCACGGCCAGCCCGGCATCAATTCACTTCTCAGTGCTTGCCTTGTCTATCGACGTTGGGGGCTCCCTTGGAAACGTGTCTGCTAGCGACTTCCTTGATGTGACTGACACGTATCTCCTGACCGACGTGAGTGCCCAATATCCGTGCCGGACAGACCATTGAATCACTCCGACTTAGTGCCAGACCCAGTGCGACAATGCGAACTCCATGATAAGCGTGAGTGTGCTGCTTCCAGGTTCATGTGGCGATGTCGCGCACAGATGCGTCCTCCAGAGCTGCGGCGCCAGTGACCAGTGTCTTTGCAATGCAACGACCGTGACTGCGATCACCAGTTGCCAGCAGTGCATGTTCAACGATCTTGTCGCCAGATTCACCACCAGCACAGATCCCCGGGCCGGTTCAGCTACCGCACTCACAGGTTAGTCTACCGCCGTTGGTAATCCTCTTTCACCTGTGTTCATCCGCCGCAAAAGCTTACGCAGCGGCATGTGCGAGCGTGAATGTTGTTGTCCCGACATCCCTTATTACCCTGACCACCCCGCCAGGCTGGGATGGTCCCTTTGAGGTTAAACTCAGTACTTGGGAAGCAGTGTTGACTGTAGCTGCCGCAGCATTGCTGGGCGGAGGTGCTCTTTTACTTTTATCCAACGTGTAAGCGATAGAAACCGGGACATTGTACTAGGTACTCCAACGCGGCGGCATATTGCCTGGATTTACTTCGAGTGGCTGTGTTCTCTAACCTATCTCAGTCCGCTTTGGCTCTCTTGAATAGCTCAGAGCTCTATACCTCGTGTACTTCTATGCATAATGTTCGTTCTCTACCCGTCACCTCGCGCAGGACACGTCCCCTAGCAAGTGCTGTACAACGTCGTTCGACCTTCATTGGCATTCGTGACTACTTCAAAAGCATATCCGGACAAACCAAGTACACAGCGTATGACTCGCGTTCTCGTCCGCGTCGTGCTCAGGGTTTTTCTTCCTCGGCTGCTTGTCACGCTGCTGCTGCATATTCCAAGCCATCTCAACACGAACTCCCGACGGACGTGTACTTTTCTGAAAATTCACCTCTTGTACCCTCCACTCGCTTCGACTGGCGACTACGAGCCACGTCCCGTCGCCACCGCAGGCACGATTCGCCGGAGACACGAAGCGGCGCGCAGGCGTACATGAAACGTGTCGTTCCATCATGTATCGAGGTCCAGCCAGGGGAATCACTATACGAGGAAATACAGGCTTACCGTGATCAGTGAGTCCCTTTCTTTATGCATCAACACCGTTTCGGTGCCACTGAACTGTCGCAGTTTTTTACCTTTATTAAACGCCGAACAGGCGGAGGACGAATCAGTTCTCCGCAGTCGTCTGTCTACTTGGTCGCTGTCTCGCTTACGCGAAGAGGGGTACGCCATCACCGACCTTTACGCGTTTTGGATAGAGGCACCGCAGTTTCGGAACCCAATTGCATGTTTTTCTTTAGGTCCGGGCATAATTTTGCCAGAACACAAATTCCAGTAAATGGTACCCTCAGACAATTGAAAAGACGTCCTCAATTTTTTTTCTCTTTTCTCAGAAATGGGACTCAGGTTCTGTTGTCACGCCTCGATCCGCTCCAGGAGGTGCCTCTACGCGGCACAGTGTTGGCAAGCAATGCCACCCAAATTCGCATCTCATTTGAACACAAGTTTGATGTAGAGGACGGTCTGTGGCGCCTCGATGTTGGGCGATCCAACATCATTTTTGAACGGATGCGTGCCGCGATCTCGCACTTCAACCACGACCCTGTCGCGTTGGAGGCCAGTCAGACACCTGACAAACAGTTCGTCATACGGGGCACTCACCTCCGTGATGTGCTCCTCCGTTCGTTTTCTCCAACGTCTGCGTCTTTGCACCAGCCCTTGCAAGCTCCAGACGAAGTTGGATATGTCTCGCATGAGACACTGGAACACCAAAGTCGAGACGAGCATGAACATGCCGGTGCGTTCAAGGATGACATGAGGATTCAGAGTTGGGCACGGCGATACGCGCGACCAGACCCTATCGAGATGGACGGTGACCCCGTATTGGATGGTTTAAATGCAACGCAGATCCGCGCTGTAGCAATGATGATTGGGGAACGTGTTTCCCTCGTTCAAGGTGTAGGTCTATCCCTAAATATTCAATCATGAGACTGGATTCACTGTCTGTAGCCTCCGGGGACAGGGAAGACGAAGACCATCGTCGAGACTGTCAAAGTACTCAAGGTGGGCTGCGCCAATCAACCATTGAAGTGCCGATATGAATTTTCATTTAGGCTCACTTTGAAGTGCATCACCCGATTCTTGTCTGTGCGTATACTAATGCGGCGGTGGACAACCTTGTAGAAGGTTTTGCAAGAACTCGGTTGAAGCCTCTGCGCATCGGCTTCCGGGGTAAAATTAGAGATAATCTCACTGAACACACTCTTGACTACAAGCTTGATCAACATCCTCTCAAGCGGAAGGTCGACATGCTCCTCAAAGAGCAGAGCGTCGCGGAGAAAAAACGATTGGGCTTGACTAAGAGAATCGAGGCTATGCAAAGAGCCCCGACCGCTCATGCTGCAGAGCGTCTCGACAAGATGCGGTCTAGCTTGCTTGTGCAAGAACGCCAGTTGATGGGTATGGCCGCGAAGTTGTACGCAATCCATCAGGAAATGCTGCGGGATATTACTGCAGATGCTGACGTGGTGCGTGTCGATTTCCTAATTGCATTTGTGCACTGACATGGGGGGTCAGATTTGTACAACTTGCATTACGTCGGCCAGTGTTGCGCTTAACGTACTCGACTTTCCTGTGGTGTTTCTTGACGAAGCATCCATGTCAACGGAGCCGGCATCTCTCATACCTTTGATGAAAGGCGTACGTGTTTCACGTTGGATCTGTTCGCCGATTCCCGATGTATGAGCGCTGTAGGCTCAACATGTTGCCCTCATCGGGGATCACAAGCAACTTCCGCCCGTCATCGCAAGCCGCGAAGCACAACTGAAGGGCCTTGGGACGAGTCTTTTTGAGAGGCTGACCGAGGAAGGGGGTACGCATTCCCATTTTCCAGTCAGCGACTAAAAGAGTAACTGCGGGTCAGTGGTGGCGTCAATTATGCTGGACGTCCAATACCGGATGCATCCGTCCATATCGCAGTTCCCGTCGCTAGAATTTTACGACCTTTCCCTGAGAGATGGGACCGTCGATATGCTTGGAAACATACCACCCAATCTGCTGCCTCCTCTCTCTCGCCACCTAGAGGTGGACGAGTTGACGGGTCATCGGCGGTCTGTCGTCTTCCTGGATCACGGTGGATCTGAGACTGCCAAGGATCGCAGTCGAGTGAATTGGAATGAAGCGCACATTGTGTGCAGCATTGTCGAGGACCTCCTGCTGAAAAACGAGGTTCGTTTTGGCTGCAATTGGCCCCGAATGGAGCGAACTGATCGGTGTTTGGACCAGTACCTTTGTGGAGAAGACATTGGGATCATTGCGCCTTACGTCGCACAAGTTTCGCTACTGACGCGCCTCCTTAACTCCGATGAGAAGTATCGCAAACGATTTTCGGCCACCCTGGGTGAGCATCGGAGGCTGCAGCTTCTTGACGTGGACATCAAGACTGTTGATGGGTATGAGGGCCGGGAAAAGGAAGTGATCATTTTTTCTACCGTGCGCAATAATGCGTCGGGACAGATTGGGTTTCTTGCTGACAGGCGACGACTCAACGTTGGGCTCACACGCGCCAAGCGTGGACTGTTCGTTGTGGGGAGCATCAGCACGCTCAAGGAGAGTAAAGTGGCCAAGGGTCAAGTAGGCGAGGCTGGATTTGTGTCCACCGCCTACGGGCGGAGAGGCGCCGAGGCTTGGAAGAGATACACACAGTATCTGGTGGAGCGGGGGCTGGTTCTTCCACTCACTGGGGATCGACTGCATCAAGCACTGTATGGAAACCTGCCAGCGCTGTTGGGCGCATCGAGTTTCCCATTGGAAGCAGTCGCTTACTGTCATTGATGACGGATCGTGTGCTCGTGCAAGTATATCTTACACTTTTGTAGGGTGGGGCCGCTCTGGGGCCGTGTGTTGGCGTTTACCCAAGTCACCGGGAGTAGTCATGCGAACAGAACAGAACCGTTTGAATGCTGGACAACCCTGTTCGTGGAATAATGAATACGATGGCACGTAAAAGGGGATGTCCTTGGTGTCTCGGAAATGCCACCCGCTGCATGCGTGACTCCGGTCGTGTTTTCACGTTTTCGCGCTCGTCTGCGACGATGGTGACCGCATGGTAGTAACCGACTGCAGCGTAGACAGCCTGCAGGTACTGAGATCGGCTCATTGGAGGGTCCCGACTGGAAGAGAACACACGCCACAACTGTTTCAGTGGAGCTTTTTTCTTTTTTTTTTTTTTTTTTTTGTTCGGGTGCGTCTGTGGCAGCGGTCATGTCGGGGCTATACGTATCGGCAAGAATCGACATGTCTCATAAAACGTCATATGGGCCCCGTACACGGACGGGGCTGGTCCCAGATTGAGACGTGGCCTCGAGAAGGCGCGTCGACGAGCTCGTCTGAGGGCCAGACTGTCCGAGAATCTTGGCCCCAGAGGTTGTGCGTCGAGCGCCGTGTCCCGATTTGCGCGCGTCGTCGCCTTGATCCGGACGTCAAACGACAGCCCTGAAAGGGATCTGGCGAGGCGGATCCACTTGTGCATTCATCGGAGAGGCTGTACGCTCTCCGCTGTGTCGAGAAGCGGAGACACATCTTCGATGGACGCGCGAAATATCCATCGCGCACTTCGATGCTGTCTGTCTTCTTTCTAGGACGCGCGGGCACTGCTCTGGGTGGTGGGATGTACATTCGGGGAAAGGGGGGCCCAGTGGGCGAGATGTGCTCCGTCGGCCACGTCGCTGTCCGAGCGTCGCTGCCAGCTCCAAAGGACAACTCAGGGAGGACGGCTCGAGTTCATCCACGTTGCACAGCTATTGCGAGCCGACCTGATGCATGCGTCTGGCTGACACCTGGCTTGTAATTTCCTGTGTAAACATGACGAGAACGTCTCCCGTCATGTTTCCGCTCTCTCCAGCACTCAAAAGCAGCGCCCGGCCATGCAATCTCGGCCCAGCATTTGTTGCCAGGAACGCCTTCTCTCGTCCAACGCTCGCCGTCTTCGCCCTCTTCGTCTGCCAGAAATCGGCATTCCCAATCGCAGACCCGTCTTCTTCGTCCGCTGAAGAACCCGCGCTCGTTCCATCATTGGACTGCAAATCTCCGCGTCCAACCGCGCCCTCGTGCAACTCTATTGCTTGACGACCAACACATGTCGCCTTCCCTGGACGCCCCGCCCAGCCACGGACGAGGCTCAAATACCTCGTCTGCGCGGGACGTCCAACGACCCAACCACACGCCGTGCGACGCCGCTCTCCCGATGATCACCACGTCGCACTTTGAGTCTGTCTGTGGCCAGGACGCGTCCCCCTCCTCCCCATTCCGCGAACCGTACATGTCCCGTCTCTCGGCGCATTGGCCCAAGTCGGCCCGGGCTGCATCCTCCTCCGAGCATCTGTGGGGTGGGGCCGCAGCGGGCGTCGGTTCCAACACCCTCGCTGTCCCTGCACCAGCATATGGCCGCGTCGGGTCGCCATTCGGAGTGCCACCCTCAAACGACCCCGGCGCTGCTCCCAATGGGCATCCGTCCGTGCACGCCGCGTTTCTTCTGACGCGCTCGCGCGCTGTCAAGGTGAGCCTGCCCCCCTGCCGCATCTGCAGGACTGTCCTGACCAAGGGGTGTCCAGGTGCGCAAGCGCGCAGGTGCGACGACGTCGTTCACATCCCTGTTCGAACTGCTGGACGGCCCCGTGCGTCGCGGTTTCTTTGCTGCGCGGCTGGCTGGCTGACTGACTGACTGACTGACTGACTGACTGGACCCTCCAGACGGGCGCTGCATCCGTGTGGACGCCCAAGGACGTGTCTGCGTCGGACGAGGTCTGGGTCGTCTTCAAGTCGCATCGTCACGTGAGTGGTGTCCGTGTCTCGGCGCTTGCCACGTGCTGCGGCGATCGCCGACGGGCACTCGCGTCATCACTGTGCCAAAAGGAGTAAGGCGTGATGACTCAGATTTTCAAACAAGGCACGCATGCCCGTCGCCGAGCCCTCGGCTCCTCCTCGGCGATCGCCAAGCTGCACGCAGCGAGACTCTGTAACATCCACCGTCGAAACTTGTCGTACTGACTCTCTCTCGCCATGCGGCGTCCCACTGACAGGCGTATATATTCCTTGCCCTCCCCCTCCCCTCCTTCTCCGTCTTCCCTGCCCTCGAGGCCGACCTGGAGCCGTTTGACAAGCTCCGTCGTATCGACGTCCTCTCCAGGGTACGCACACGCGTCGTCTCCCTTGCCCTCCCTGATCCCCCGTCAGTCCCTTCCTCTCCCCGTCGTCCAACCCGAGGGCAAGTCCCATCGGCTGCGCATGTCGATATCTACCCCAGACTTTCACAACCGCATCTGCGCTGCCCATCCCAGAGTCGAGACCGACAAGGCCTTCGTCATCTCGAGCAACCCTCCCAACCCGCGGACGACGTTCAGAGTAGGTGACTGGATGTGAGTCTGTTCTCCCTATTTGGTTCTGGGCCGGAGCCATAGGAGTCGTGATCGACCTCCCAAATTTGTAACACCCTTTTTTCTAACAAGGTCGCTGACTGTCCGCCGTCTTTTGTTAGATGCAACTCTGTCACTTGCGCCGCCCACAATTTTGGGTGAGTTGACCAATCGTTTGCGTTTTTTTTTTTTTTTTTTTTTTCCTGGCGTGGATGGCAGGGATCCATGGTGACAATGGCCGCAACAGCCCCAATGGTCGCGTTCCGGCCATAAATTATTCCGATTACAAATGGCACCACTCTCCTATCTTCATGGATCCATTTCTGCTTCTTCCGAGCACATTCATCCATTTTTTTTTTCCCTCATAAAAAGTCATGGTTCTGACCGATTCCTTCCCCTGCATGATTTTGCATAGGCGCAATCTGGCCTGCAGAGGTTGTGGCTGTCCGCGCTCAGAAAGTCAAGTTTCATCGATGAACCGTCCAGCCCTCGGGATGCAGTCTGCCCGTCTTCCCACTTCTCCCCGTTTTTCTAACACTGCGGGTACTCCTTCGTTCTACCCGGGGTCTCCGGTGCAAAACTCCCATTACGCGACCATCCAGCAAGGTGTACGCTACCCGCCCGCAGCTCAGTCCGTCGCTAGCGCCAAGTCTGCGTCACCAACCCATCCCCTCCTAACTCCTTCTGGACGCTCCTTCTCGGTGGGAGGCAAGGTGCAAAACATATCCAATGACCCGGCCGTGCCATGTGTCATGTACTGGCCCGATAACGAGCCACTACCCGAGCAAGGTCAGATCCGCCCCAGCAATCTTGCCGGCGTTCCGGTAAGACGAATTCGAGCACCCGAGCGCTGCTCAGTATCTGAC